>CACSLJ010000232.1:0-41804 GCA_902706625.1 Albugo laibachii | reverse complement strand
TTTAGTATTGTGGACGAGCGACGTGTTTACAGCTACCTCGCGATTTGTTTTGCTGACTAATTGAATAAGCCATTTCGCACTCGAAAGTAGGGTTTGAACCAGTAATAGCTGGCATACTAATAGGTAATTTCTACGTAAGCTTAATTTAGTGCGTCATGTACCGCACCCAGTCATCTTACATTCAATTTGCTCAGTGGATACAGGTGGCATAACTCAGTTCTGATGTCAGTAAAGTAGCGTATAGTAAAAGCGCGCACATTTTGCGAATTTGTAGGTCTAATTTCCAACACCACAAAAACCAACCTCTATATCATGACAAATGTAACCCCATCCTTCGTGGCGTGTCTTACTCGTCAACTCTCTGTCGATGACGTAGCGACGAGAAGCCGAGATATTTGATTCTGTACTTTCACGGTATGTACCTTTCAATAAAGTTCCAGCTATTACCACGAAAAATACGCTCTTACAACGTTTGTGCTACAAATCGAGCAAGCATCCACACCAACGATATGCGATACTTCAGCGAATCTTGATCGTAACGCTCACCATTTTCGAAGTAACTTTAGTTGCATGCTTCGTAAACTGAAGATATTTTCCCAGTTCGATTGTATGTACTGTAGTACGTAATTGGCCGACACGAACTTATGACTCTACTAACGACCTAGAAGCTGTCTGTCATGTACACTATAGAGCACACTGGTGAATCAGACGACATCAACTCAGACGCGCTGCTAACATTAATACACTGCCAAACTCTCAAGCCGATTTATGGTCGAATCTCTTACAGCCGAGAAGAATACTGGGTCATTCTTTTTCTTCACACTTAGTACGAGAAAAGCACATGGAATTACTGAAGTGCCGTGTCAGAAACCTGACTTTATTCCTCCACGAATCGGACTTGGCTGCAGCTTAGATTTGTCCATTGTTAAATTTGAGTCACTCAAATTGCCGTAGCAGCTCTTGATTCGCCAATTCCAGCGTTTCTTGATCCAGTTTTTCCGCTTGTATTTGCAAATTCCTTCTCTCTAGACCAAGCTGCTGACGCACTCGATCGATCTCTTCCAAGTCAAATCTCCTTCTTTCTTCGTAATCCGCCATTAGTTCCAGATTCTGTTGGTAGTGGCATTGTTCTACGGGGCTCCTTAACGACTCTTGCAACAGTTTGTCTTGTTCTATCATGATCTCTAATGCTTCTTCGAGCTTTTTCTGAAGTGAGCAAGACCCTGTATTCTGGCTTAAAGAGGCTGAATCGAATTCTTTGTCTTTATGATCGTCTAAAGATTGTTTCATACTTTTCTGTAGCTTGACCAGGTACATATGTAAGGCTTTAATGGCTTCTCCTAATTGTTCCGGTAGATTAAGCCTATTGCATCCATAAGCCGCGCTTCCTAGGCCTTGAGTGCTTTTGACCATCGTGTTGCCTAGCTCACTTAATAATTGCCGATCTTTCACATCAGCCTGAAGATTGCTGTACTTGCTCCTGGAAGAACGCTCGGTGTTAGCCAAATTGTGTAGTTGATAATGAGGAGAAACTCAACTGCAACATAAATGATTTTTTGCATTGTTTGATGAGTGTCTGCACTTGACGCTGTATACACTCATACTTGCTTGCTAACTCGGTGTTTTCGACTAGTAGCTCATCTTTCCTGGTTTCGAGTTTGCGGATCGTTTCTTCAGGGAAATTCTCTCTTGTTGCTTTCTTTAGTGTGTCAGGTTGAGCCATTTTCAGGGCTACAACTGTAGGATCATTCAAAACTGTTTCCAAGATGATTGTCTACCGGCAGAAATCAATTGATTTATGATCTCACAAAGCCAATTAGATCTTACGCGTTTCTCGCCCTTGGAAGAAGTCCTCGAGTTTTTGCGGAGTTGCTGCTCCATAGTTTTTTGTAGTCGAGAAAACTCCACTTCTTTTCGTCGGAACTGGGCTTTAAAAGAGCTCTTCAATCCTTGTAGCCTGTGATAGAAATTGTTGATGCATCATTTCTAGTAAAGTTCAAAGGTGCTTCATGAAAACTCACTTGCCACAGATAATTTGCAGTTCCTTTTTCTCGCTTTGTAAGCTTTTGCGTTCTTTCATAAATGCCTGTGATTTGGTGTTCAATTGATTCTCTAATGATGCCACTGACTGTTTTTCTGTCTCCACTTCGATTTTGAGTGTCTCTATAACATGCTTCAAATGAGCCTGTATTTTGTCACTTTGCTCAGCGTATTCCAACAACTCCAGCTGACTTCTCGCCTCTTCCTCGTGTAAAAAAATAAGCAGATTTATCGTATCGTGAACTCTTCGAACTCCCAAACTCTTGTCGGACTCCATTTCATTCACAAGAGAGAGCATCGTGAACGATTGAAGAGTGGCTATAATAGCTTCCTCATGATCCTTGAGCGTCTGAGGGTTCGTTTTCAGCCTTTTGATCCTTTGTGTTCCGTCTAGTACTCCTTCGTCAACGCTGGAGACGTACGATTTG
Source organism: Albugo laibachii (assembly GCA_902706625.1). Taxonomy (NCBI): domain Eukaryota; phylum Oomycota; class Peronosporomycetes; order Albuginales; family Albuginaceae; genus Albugo; species Albugo laibachii. Next base: position 39,336 of record CACSLJ010000232.1, on the reverse strand, counting down.
AGCCGACGATTGCTAAACACGATATTTCGACCCATTGACTCCAATTTCTCACGAAGATACAGCTCATTTTGCGAAATGCTTTGATTTTCTGGCAATTTCCAAGGATGGCTATACGAGCGAAAAGGATGATCCTCTTTTTCAGTCATAACTTGTGCCTGATTTTTACTATGTAGCGCTGGATCAGCCATCGTTGCCTCATCTCGCTCCATTTGGCGACACCCGTACCTATCTTTAAGTACAGCCTTAAGCAACAATATTCGCTTGCAGAGCAGTACGCCCCGCATAGTTCACTGGATGGTGGTTGCAGTAACCCACAACGTTTTGTCTATTTCACAATCTCATTTCCGCAACAATCTACTATTTGTACTGCTTTCGTACATCAAAAATCTTACGAGCTTCCTTTATATTGTTCAATCAGTGATGATATCTCTTCGACATCACTTGGCCAAAAGTGAGCTTTTGTTGTTTGCTGCATTGGAAGATCTTGTAGAATTTCGGTATCACGCTCTTCGCTACTGTTGAGCACTACAGGGTTTTTGAGTAACTGCTCTCGCTTGAAATCGAAATAAAGGCATCGAAACCAAGGAAATCGAGTCATTTCGGATAGTACGCTGTCATCTTGTTGCAAGATTTTGGAGGCAAGCTCGCTTGACCGTTCACGAGGAAAGACATTAAGCCGACTTATCCGCCCCATCTTATTACTAATCTCTGCACAGGTTCGCGTCCAGTACTTAAGCCATCGAGTTCGACATTGTTGAGTGAAATATGCGTCAACACGTTTCCATTGAGGCGCTGGGTCCTCGTTGTATGGTGTGAATAAATTGGACAGTTTTGATACAGGAGCAAGATCCACAAGGAAAGATTTAGCTGATGCGTCCGGCGGTGGGATGATCAGATCAAGTTGCTCATTGTAAAAGGATGAAGCGTACGGGTTCATACTGAAATGGCTGCGAGATGGATGCAAGTAATCAATTTGGATCAAGTCGACTATCAAATCCTTTTGCATGGGCAGCCAGGGGGCTCGGGTATCAGTTATCCAAAAATACGCAGGATCGAATAATATGCCCGTCGCGACGTGTCCGTCAGACAACAAACGGCGCCATTGTCCATCAGTTTGCACTCTCTTATGCTTCAAATGATTGTGACGAACATCGCGAGTTCGCTCATATTGACTAAAAAATAATTTGTCAGGATGATCATCCGGCCAGTCCTCATACTTTGGCAGGATCAACCAATGTTGACGCTCCCAGTGCGCAATCACAGTGCTTATTTCATTCATAAGCTGTGCGTTCGAGTGCAAAAATGACCGAAGCCGATCGCCTGTCTTTGAGAAATCGATCATCTGATATATAGGCGACCTCTTTCGACACTCCAGCCACGGTTGCGCACACAAGACTTGAACCAGATTTTTAACCGTCACGTATCGATTCGAACGAAGTTTAACTTGATAACGAAGGCGAAGGTTGTTGTTGTTCTGAGCGTATTGCAGAGAGTTGACGGGGAATCTCGAATAGTAATCCAGCACGGCAACTCGATACTTATCACTGCTGAGAACATTGCCAGCATCTCTCGGTAGTGCTGTCAGTTTCTGATTCACAACACTTGTTTCCATTCTAGGTTTATCGGCTCTTGAGTCGACCTGGTGCTGTTTTTTCGACTGAGGCTCGCAAAAACGTTCATCAATGTTGTCTGGTCTCACACTTTTGTCGTTATCGGATGAGAGGCTACTTCCAGAAAGAAGGCTGTCTGTTTGCTTCGTCTTTTTAGCCCTTCGCTTTGTTGTTTCTTTTGTCAAAAACCGCTTCGCGCCTATTGCGGACACCTCTGTTTTGCTATCTGCCAAAATTCTAGCTCCATGGACCCAATTTCGAGGCTGAGGTTTTCCATCAATTCTGGCCAGGATTCCTGCATTGCGTTTTACGCTAGATATTGCGTCACGTTTATCCGACTCATTGTTGGGAAATTTCAGCTCTTGCTTCTGATAACTTTCTATCAAAGGGTCCTTTGGATGTGGGATGGAGCCGTGCCGTGGTCCCGATACGATAGACGGGTACTGTCTTGTACCATCACTATCCTCCAGTAATGGAGCTGTGGTGACCATTTCGGCGATACCTGCATTCAGCCTTGAGCTCGAAATTGAAGAGGAGATACCATCCAATTTCTCGGTCTCTTCGCACGAATCAATAAAAACGTACTGACCTTCACATTCAACCTTCCCTGATCGGATACCTGAAAGAACCAAACTTTGCAATGTTTGATTGTATTCAAAATTCGTTCCCATGAAAAATGACAGGACGATATCAGCACAAATTTGCCCGAAACGAGTTGTCGAGGAGGAAAAGATTCCATTTGCATCCGTCTCAATCATATTTGTCGGTAAAATCCCATTGAAATATGACGTTAGGTCTTCCTTCTTGAACGGTTTGTTGCTTGGATTTTTTTGGGAGCTTATATGTGGTACTCTTGCTTCGACTTTCGAGCGCGATGATTCTGGCAGGCGGTTTGGTTGCGGCTGTAGCTTATCGATCATAGACTGCAGTCTATTGTTCTCTGAAAGCAACTGCGTATTTGTCTCTTGCAGTGTCGTGAACGCCGTCAGTGCCTGATTCACAATGCCCAAGGATTGCGAGCACTTTGAAAGCTGATAATTTCCCTTAGTGATGACATCTTGTAAATCATGCACGGTATCACTTATATTGCTACGTAGTATGTGTATGTCACTTTCGATATTACGCGGTTGCGACATTGCAACGAGTCAATCTGGATAGATTTTGCAAGCAGCCGACCGCCGCCGATAATACAAAATTGTTGGTAATCGCGTGACACGATCAATGTATTTGCGCAGTGTATTAATCTGAACAGGCTGTACTGTACAGCACCTTCGTGTCGTCTAAAGATCCATGAAAATGACATTCGGCCTCCGATTCTTCTTTGTTGCGCTGTACGCAAAGCTATTTGAAGCATGCAATATCGAAGGATCTGACACAGGCATTTGTACCGATCCATCCGATTTCGACATCCTTCTTCCCTTTTGCAAAGTTGTTGTGCAGTATAGAGCTTGTTTGCCGCGCTACCAAGCGCTTTGGTACAATCATACGCCCATACTCAAAGACACCTACGTTTCACAGATGTTCAATAAACTAGTCGCACTACGCAAATTGCACGAATCCAATAAAACGCTTCATAAAATGCACACTGATGAGTGGAATATCGGCACTCAGTCCATCGCAAATCGATTCTCACATAACTCTGACTGTGTCAACGCGTTTCGGAACTACTTCTGCTGGATGAGCTTCCCACGCTGTGATAGTGATGGAAGTAGTCTTCCGCTTTGCCGAAGTGTGTGTGAAAATTTCTTCTTAGCTTGCGAACAGCCCAAAGATCTTTGGCGATGTGGCGATGCGGCCTTTGTAAATGGCTACAAGCCTGAAGTTGGCAAACAGTTGACCGTAAGTGCATACTACTCTGCAACAAATTCCTACAATGCGCCGATTCTGTATAGAGCAAAAAAATGGTCTACTATCGGTCACCATTTCCGGGATCCCCGTTCGAGAACAATGCATTCGACTCCAAAACGAAGAAGCCGCTTGTTGTGTGCACGCCAAGTATCGAGAATGCTGGGAAATGTAGGAATCCGTTTGTGGTATGGTTCATTGGAATCTTCTTAGTAATGATATGGACGTTATAAGAGTAGAAGAGATGAACATTCAACCTCTCATTGCAGTGACCGGACGAAGTGCTAAATCAACTGTAATGCCTTCGACGCTCGGGTCTAGTGCACGACGACGCATTTCTTTGGAAGCATGCATCACTTGGCCGTCATTTATACACAGTACATCTTGTTCTTCTTGTCCACAATACGATACTTTACGCTTTTCGGGTTCGACAATGTGTTTCAATGTTGTGAAAAAGATCGGCTGGCCAAAATCATCAGCAACCTGAAATTTCATTCGTGTTGGCATCTCGCTGCTGTAATGACGAGCCATCCGAGGAGCTCCTGTTGCAGGTGCACTTTTCAAAGTCCCAAAGTAAATGAGCAAATCGTCCATGAAAATGGACACAATTCTCACTCCTCTCTCAATTGTTTTGGAGTAATTCCAAATCTTCACCATTGAAATAGTGATCGGCTCATCGTACACCACGTATATCACATTCGTATCCGAATTTTTGCCGAGTGAGGAAGCCAAAGGTGCAAGCCAAGCATCCTGAGCTTCCCACGTGTTGTTACGACCGTTGAAAAGATTCTTCGGAATACGGTCGTCACGCTCATCATCTTCAGGCTGAATCTCCGCGACGCTGTAAGGCTTGGCCGTCACTAACTTGGGCTGCGCGGTGACTCTCTTGCCTTCTGGACCATATATTTCCATCCCGTTCAATCCTAAATAGTATGGATCCCCCCATGTCGCATGACATACAAATTTGAGAATCAATCCTTGCGGATGATATGGAGACTCGTAGTCTTGGCGAATGACTGGGCTCTTGTAAGGATGTAGCCTGGTTGGATAGCTTTCTCGCTTAAGCTCAGGAATCGCGCCTGCAACGCTGTAAGGCTTTTCTTGAAAGCGAGAAAAAAGTATTGTTTGATCAAACTCCAGTTCTGTGTTTCCAGGTGCTTTACGCACTATCATACAGCCTCTTCTTACGTGTTCCTCTTCTATCTCGGTAGCCGCTTCCACCCACTTATTATTGATTGAGATCCTCATTTCTTTCACCCCTCGAAACGAATCGTCGACGCTTTTGTTGTAGTTCCATACTCGGAGACCAAACAATGGCTCATTCTCGGGCAGGTTTATGCTCAGTACGGGGAGCGCTTCTAGTGAGTATGGAACGAGCCACATGTGAGCATCGTCGGTTGTATGTGCGATTCCATCAACAACCTGCAAAATCTCTTTACTGAGGAATGAAAAATGGTATAAAGGAAAAATCATACCTTGTCAAGTGTCCTTGGATCGCCGTGGTGTCCAAGCTAGGAAAGGAGAAAGTATTATGAGAACATGACGAGCACATAAATCAGCGTTTACCGACTCGAGATCACGAGGCCTGGCGTCGATATGATTGATATTTAAAGGGTATGTAGCACGCTGTGAGCCGGTCAGGAGCTCAATTTGGGTCAATCCGATATAGTAACGATCACCCCACGTGCTCATCAAATGGATGGAGATATACCGACCATATAATACACTTTCGGGATTGATTGCCGCCGCGCTTTGAGGCGGTTGCTCAAGCACCTCACTATTATCCGATCCTGTGCTTCCCGAGTTAGTCATGGGTCTATCATTGGTGCCTAGGTCTTTTGTCTTATCGATGGTTTCCTCGAGATTTGTTATTATGATGGGTACAGCTTCTTGTACAGATTTCAATTCCGATCGTATTGTCTTGTGAGACGTTCGTGGTCGGCTAAATTTCGTATCTTCGGGTTGCACGATAACAAAATTAAGATCTTCTTGAGGTGACTTCCATGACAAATCATGTTGATGGATCACTTCTACTATTTTCTTCTCTTTGGTGAAAACGATTTCTTCGTAGCAATTTTCTACTTCACTAGGGCACATAATACCTGGAGCCTTACGAATGTCGCCTTGAAATATGGTACGAGAGGAGATCTTTGATACAGTTGCTTTCTCATATGATAATAGCGACATCCTTATGTAGCGTACTCCTCGTGAACTATGCGCTCTTGACTTGTTATAGTTCCAAATTCGCACCATCGAAATAGTATGTGCTTGACTCATTTCAAGCCTCACAGCATTTGCCTTTTTCCGTTCGTCCTCGATGGAGCCGATAAATGGAGCAAGCCACATGTGCTGATCATCGCACGTATAATAATTACCGTCCACAATGTTTGCTGGCACCTGTGGATCGTCATGATATTCTTCCAAGTCATTGATACTCGAGGGGCAGGCTGAGACCTTTGTATAATCGGAAATGTTACGCCCTTCTTCATCGAACATCTCGATACCGTTCAGTCCGACATAGTGTGGGTCTCCCCATGTGCTGAAAATATCTAACGAGAGGACTTTTCCACAGTATCTGCTGTCGAAGTAGATGACTCCTTGAGTGTTGGGAGCTGGAGGACAAAGATTGTTTGGCAGTGATTGCTCATCTTGATGTCGTTTCCTTAGTTCATCAAGAAAAACACTGGCGCCAGAGGTAGTTGATCTCAAGGTGGGTGGGATAATTATCCTCTGGTCCCTAGGTGTATCGATGATTTTCTTACTATCAGCTGCTCGTAACTTTTCCAGACTGTCGACAACATCGCTCATTCCAGCTGTTGATGAATCCAGCTTCGCCCGCGTCATCGCATCTAATACAGGATACTCGGATCTGGGATCCTTGTTTAATGCCTTCTCTTTTCGCGAGGATATTTCTTGTCGTTTCATCTTCATTGTATCTTCTGAAAGAAGATTCGGATTATCACTGATTTTCTTTGAGTCGTCTTCAACTATTACAATTGAAGAAAAGTCCTCGATCAAAGATTCTTTGCTGAGCCAAGCTGGAAGACTGCGTCGTGCCGTCGCTTTCGGATCGTCTGCTATTTTGACAGATGAGATGAATTGCTTCTCCTTCCTATCCCTAGCGCTCATTGGATTCCACTTCGACTCCTTAACTCCTTCTAGTGTATCTACCCGGGCCGTTTTTGCCTCACTCACTGTCCTCGTATTCTGTTCATCACAACGTATGGCACGAGGAGCCAAAGATATCTCACAGCACAAATGCTCACTACTCTCATTGTGCATCGTTGGCTCCTGTAATGACCCCGTCCAAACGCATTTCTTCTGGAAAAATACTTCAATATCTCTTGTAGCAATGGAATGATCCTTGGAATTGAAAATTCGCAACAAAGTCGGACGACACGAAGAACAAATCTGAAAGCTTATTTGCAATCCTCCCGATTTCTCCGAAATTCTACCTTTCCATCCTTTGCTTTCTGATGCTTTCACAGACTGCAGCTTTCGTGTCGATGCCGAAAATAGGCCGGCCAATGTTCGTACCATCTCGATTGAACGAGGTAAAACTGGTGCTATGTCTTCCAACAGCATTTGCTCCGAGACTCGGATACGATTGATATCGACTTGTAGAATACTGTCTGTCGCGTCAAGGATTTGTATAGCGTGTAGACCGATCGCACGAGTAGAATTCCATGACGATAGGAAGTTAATTCGAACGTCAGAGATTTGCCCAGATAAAGCGTGAGGCGAGCTCACTTTCTCCAGGAATGGTGTCGATGCAGATATACCGAGCAGGGGAACAGCCCGTGCTCGCTTGGAGTCTCCTCCACCTGACTTGAGTATGCTTTCGCTTTGAGATTGCGTGAGAGTTCGTGTCTTCATCAAAATCCCTGATTCATCGGACTTCTTCTCACTCATTTGTATTGATTCTTCATCTTCCTCTCGAGCTAATCTTTGGAGCAGAGAATGCCTTCGGGATTTTGATTCTATAATACAATTGTCTTTGCACTGAGCTACTCTTTTCGGCTCTCCGTAAATCTTTGAGTGGTCCATATTTCCAGGCAGTGTGCTTTGACCTGCTGATGCATCACAGAAGGCTGGAAGCTTGTCCTGTAGGGTACTCTCTTTATCGATACTGTCAACAGCAAATTTCACGTGTTTCCAAAGCTCAGGATCTCTCTCGTTCACAGAATCTCGCAATATATCGACATCTTGAGCCACCTGATCGCATTTAGCAAAATTTGTCAGTAACTGCTGCAGCATCTTTTGTTGTGAGACGGGAAGGCCCTTGATCATTGTAAATAACTCCGATGAAATTGGCGGCGTGCTAGAATTTGTATCTTTGGTTTCGATTAGAGCAATTGATTCGGAAATTTGCATTTCTTCATCGATCGCTTCCTTCCGTTCTGTGCAAGCATCATTTTCATTTTCCAATTGCGTAATTGCTTCATCAGAAACCTCGCTGAATTCTTCAAAGGATTCTTCGAGATATTCCTCTTCTGACGAAGCACCTTTCTCCATGTTTCTTTGCTTTTCTTGTGCAGGCGATATAAAGCTAAATCGTGCTCCTTTTTTGCCTTTTTGTGTCTCGAAGATGGCAATGGAGTTCTCAGCAGGCTTTTCCCATTTTCCACGTGGTTGAAATATTCTATTTGGAGCCGATTTGGACTCATTATGCGTGCTGGGGTGAAGCTCTTCTTTGTGCTGGGTCGACCCAGCAGATCGATTATGCGGCTTGGACTTTTTCGCAATAGCTCTGTTGTCAATAGAAACTTTTCTGGGTACGTTGAACGTGGTAGTAAATGCTTCTTCGCGATGAATAATCTCCTTATCCTTTTGCAAACGTTGCGCGTGAAGTTTTTTTCGTAGTCGATTGCGCTCTTCCAGTATCTTTATGTATTGGCGTTGCTTCTCTAGAACAGGGTCTGTATTATCAAGAGTTGTGGTTGTATCATGATCGTTGGTATTATTATAGCTGGTAGTGCTTCCGAAAATTGGACGCGAGTTCTTGTAATCTTTCCAGCGCTTTCGTTCTTCCATCCGAAAAATCGTCGTGACGTTTCAAGATCGCATGCATATCTATAGCCAATGATTTCCTGCACATGCAGTACTTTTAACAAATCAGAAATTAGTTCTAAGCATTTGGACGCGTTTCATTCATTAATTTGGATTGCTCAGGAAAATCGTCAGCATCGCACTTGTCTACTACATTCCTTGTTGCGCAAGTATCTTCGGCAACGAGCGTGATTTCATTGCGTTTGTCAATCCCTGAATCGAATAAGCTTAAACTTGATACGTACTACACCCTAGAATTTATTCGACGCTATGATTTTCTCGCAATGTTGGCTGTGTTGTTGTAGGAAGTCGGTCGGAAGCATCAGCCAAAGCTGATAGAAGTTGTATTCTCATCCACATTTCGTCCACCAATAATCTGGGAATAGTCGTCGCCGGGAGCACTATCGCTATCACTGTCGCTGTCGGACATGATAGAAGTATGTTCACGTGATTTTGATTCAGAAGGATCCATGAAATTGAACGAGAAATTGGAGAATAGATTGTCATTCCTTGTGCTTCGTGTTGATACTGGTGTATCCACCGGCACCTTATTCGTATTCATGAATGTATTGTATATATCAGCGTTTTTGAATTCTTTTGCGTGGCGCTGCTTTAGCAGCTCTTGGCCCTGGAATGTAACTTCTTTCTTCATCACTAGATCCCAATCCAGACCTTCGAACCATGGATGCCCTTTTAATTCTTCGAAGCCCCCTGGGCCGCTTCCAAGGCGTGTCACTTCATCTTTTGTCAATAATCTCGATACAAAATCGATTGCGACACAAGAAAACCGTGAAGAGAACTTCAAATCCACCGATACGATTCTGTTTCGAATCAGTTTGTTGCTTTTAGCGTTGAAAGGAGTACCTCCGTCGATCATCTCATATACCAAGACTCCCAAAGCCCACCAGTCTACAGCTTGCGAATAAGGTTTGCCTGTATATACCTCTGGTGCCATCATTTGATATGTCCCGACAAAAGTGCTCGTACGATCATTCTGACTCGAATTTTGTTTTGACATACCAAAATCTGTCAGCGCGACGTGGCCATCAGATCCCACCAAGATATTTTCCAATTTCAGATCGCGGTAGATGATTTTGTTGCAATGTAGATGATGTAGTGCAAGAGCCACCTCAGCACTGTACAATTTCGTTCGATCTTCAGGAAACCGGCGAGCCAGTCGCATTTGATCGAGCAGACTACCACCCGGGTAGTACTGTGATAAAAGATATAATTTGCCATCATTTTGAAATGCATATCGAAGCGTGGCTATGTATGGATGATCGATCCGGTCCAAAATTTGCCGCTCGATATTAGTCGATTCGACCAAACCACGTTGAATAACTAGTTTCTTCTTGATGGCTTTCATAGCGTAAAGTGTACCCTCGTCATCTCCACAATTTTTCCGCACGAGTTTGACTCGTCCGCAGGCTCCACGCCCTATCAGCTTGATGATATCAAAGTCAGCCAAAGAGAAATCGTCACCTTTGCCACGAACTGGACGAATAAAGACACTATTACGGTGTTCAGAATCGATAGTTTGTGCATCGCTTTTATGATTTGTACCAATCCGTTTTTTTCGTGGATCGATCAAACAGGGAAGTCTTAGGCAAAGTGAGCAAACACGAAATAGCGCAAATGACTCGACGTATTTGTCTTCGCAACAGCGAGAGCAAAACTTGACTTCACACCATGTACATTGCGTCCGACGATTAAGAAGTCCTAATTTCCGGTGACATAAGCCACATGAAGTGATTCTTGCGTCGTTGACAGTGATTCCAGCTGCTTCCCCACAACGAGCAGCAAACGATCCAAATATGGAGCTCATGACCATTTCTAAGGCCCAGGCTCCACTACTGCTTTTTACGAATGGTGGAACCTGACCTGCTGATACGCAGACACAACCATGCCTTGAATCTGCAGTGGGGATTTTTGACCCAACGTCAATTTCTGTTGATAAGAGCCACGCAATGGCACGTCTGGCTAAGATCCGACGTGCAAAGTAGGGGTCATCGTCGTTGACATAATGACTCGGTTCTACAAAAGCTAATGCTTTGACGCGATCCTGAACTATGCCATTACCATCATCATGTATGAGAAGATGTTTCACATATTGCGTTCCTCTAGAATAAGCTATGACAAATACATCGCACGAGAGAGGAGTTACAAATTGATTCCAAACCTGCTCGACATGCTTTTGTGGATCAGATACATGTGCTACTGGATTCATTATCAAAACACCATAATTCTCAACCTGTGCTTTACGCAAGTACGCCAACATAGAACCTGTTTCGTCGTCTGGAGACTCATTTTGCATGCAGATACTTCGACTCCAGATGCCAGCTTCTCGGTAAGGGATGATGACTAATAATCGCTTTTTTTGTTCGTAATTTGGAGATGTGAAAATCGTTCCGTTTTTGTTGACCGTGGAGTTTGACTGCACGCATTCCTTCGATGTACAGTCAGAATCTTGATGGGACTTTCCTTCAGGATTTAGCGATTGATCAAGTGATGCAAGAAATGTGTCGATTGATCCGGAAACCTCACAATAATTTATATTGCGGAGTCGGGCAGCAAAGTCGTGATCTACTTTCACATCTCCATAATCGATATTTTTTGTATTTTCTGAGTTGGTAAAGGTGCTTGAAGATCTGGCGGGTAACACGGTGCTTCTGCGCCTATTAGCATCTATTTTCTCGTGAGTACGTCCACGTTCATGAGACCGTATCGGACACGTAGACGACGAAGTTGTTGAATCTGGTGTCGCCAGATACTCAGAATGGGATGATTCTGGAGAATGAAGCGATACCTGGAGTAATGGTATGTCAGCATGTATGATTTCCCCAGTTGCGACATCCACTTTGTGGAATCCCAACTCGTGACAAATACGACTTTGTACATTTTGAATGATTTGATCGATCTGGGCGGACGATGTATCCGAGGAGCAGTTCTCATTTTGCTTTTGCTTTGTTTGGTGTCTTGCAATAGCCAACACTACGGGCGCTGGGTGCATCGATCGAAGCATGATTATAATTCAGCCAACACTCTAGAGCGAGGATCACTCCTGATGCGGGATAGCCACGTCAGTAACAAGAAATGTCTCGCGTCTTCTACTTTCATCCAATTGCGCAGCTGTACTTCGATCATCGCGTCTCTCACGACCTATCCCTGCAATGTTCTGATTCTAGCAATTGGACCGAATACTGTATTCCTTTGACTAGGTAATACGGCATTTTGTATACCAACCTGATGCAAAAGCTGTATACTTCCGACTCTATGCGTTGAAGACTGTATACCACCTTGAGGTGGATTTTCCATGGAACACAGGATGCAACAAAAAGCGAAAAGTGTCTCATATTTTGGCTGGATGTCTCATATATGCGTAACAGAATAATAAGTCAAGAATTTCCGCGTAACGAGGAGCTCTTTACATACTATACATAATAGTCATCGATCCTATAGGAGACTTCCAACTGCGGACACTCTCTTCCTTCTAGCAAAGCCGTGCTTTATGTAATTTCAGCTTCTACAATGGAGCTGTCAAACGGAATTTTTTCGTGGTTGTCATGAAACTTGCGCCCTATGAGCTTTGAATTGAATTTTGGTAATGCGCTCTAATTATTCATCCCACATGGTCCTCGTCTTATGCGAAAAACAATGAGTGGTTCGCACATAAATGCAGGGACTGGGCTTCGGAAAGGTCCGGACAGTGATTGGCAACGCCACAAGCACAGCAGCTTTCAACATAGGCTTTCAGGGATCCACGCTATCTACAGTCCTGAGCAATTATCTATGATCTACCACTAGTGTCGCTACTCAAAGCTTTGAAAGGACTTTTTCTGCTGGGCGCGCACTCAAAGCTAACTTCATTACTGTTTTTGAAAGTATATGAATTCGTACCAATGATTTAGTTGAATCTTCATGATGACCCAACAATATATGGCAATGGGTCGATGGCGATCTTCATGATCGTCGGATTCGTCAACTGAGATTATTCAGAATTCGTCGATTTAATTAGAATCAAAACAGACAATCGATTTCTTTTTCAAGAACAATCGCACCCATCTACCTAATAGATAATAATCGCGTCATAAATTGAGATCAGATCGGTGATGTATTTGACTCGAAGCCGCTGACCACCAAGAAAACTGTGAAGACGAAAAACAAACTTGTCAAACACAAAGGCGAAAATGAGTGGATCACTCTTCTCCATACAAAAAAAATCACGGTACCTATCCTTTAATTGAAAATCTCGACAAGGGCAGCATGCGAACCATTCTGATGGTCGCTGAGAAGCCAAGTATCGCTGCTTCTATTGCAAAAGCACTAAGCGATGACCGTGCGTATGATACTCGCAGTGGAAAAACACCCATCTTTGAGCTGAATTCGTCATTCAAGTCTGTTCCCTGCTTGTACAAAATCACATCAGTCACAGGACACATGTACTCGTGTGATTTTCCATCCGCTTACTCCAATTGGGATACTGTCGATCCGGAATCGCTGTTCCAAGCATCGACTGAAAAAAAGCTCGAATCCAAAGGTCTGCACCAGCAACTGCAGAAAGAAGCACGCGGTGCTGATACGTTAATTCTATGGCTGGATTGTGACCGAGAAGTATGTATACTGCTTGATGCGATAGCTGCTGACCACTTCTTCACCTCTTTAGGGCGAAAATATCTGTTTTGAAGTGATCGAAACAGTACGAGATCGGATGCAAAATGCAGCCAGTTTGAAATTCAAGGAGCCACTCATTTTGCGTGCCAAATTCTCAGCTGTGACAAAAAAAGATATTCAACATGCCATGGAAACTCTTGTGGCTCCAAATATCCATGTGCGAGTGTCCATCGCTGTACCTGCAGTTACTTACGTCATCGCAAAATTAGGAATCTTGGGCTGTCGATGCTCGCCAGGAACTGGATCTCAAAGTAGGCGTCGCCTTCTCACGATTTCAGACGCGATATTTTCAGGGTCGATATGGAGATTTGGACTCCAATCTAGTCTCTTATGGCCCTTGTCAAACACCAACGCTAGGCTTTTGCGTTGATCGATTTGATCAAGTACGTAATTATCACATATGAGAACTACATGTAAGGCGTGGTAAGGAATCGGTGAATTTTAGATCCAGCAATTCCAACCAGAGCCTTTCTGGACCATCGAAGTTGGCATCACAAAAGATAATCAGACAATCAAGCTGGATTGGGATCGAGGGCACATATTCGATCACGAGGTACGATTCATACTCAATCGAAGAATTCGCAATGATCGCGTCGACCTTGTGTCAGGCCGTCTGCGCACTCAATGAAGTGATCAGCGATAAGAACATTTTGCTCGTGTCGAGCGTCAAAGAGTCAGAGGTCACAAGATTTCGTCCGACACCATTAAACACTGTTCAGCTTTTGCAGCATGCTTCGAAGCAGTTGAGCATGGGGCCTTTCACGACGATGCAAATTGCTGAAAGACTGTATCTTCAAGGCTACATTTCCTATCCACGCACAGAAAGCACATCCTATCCAGACTCATTTGATGTGGAAAGCACATTGCTACAGCATACTCGAAACTCGGTACGTTGAGAGGAGCTTAAATTACTGAAAATTGCTGATCGAATGGTCCATCATTAGCACTGGGGGACGTACGTCGAAAATTTGCTTCATCGTGGCTATCAACGTCCGAAGAAGGGTGTGGATGTTGGTGATCATCCGCCAATCACACCTGTGCGAGCAGTGGAATTGAAGGATTTGGCAGGCGAAATGGCGCGTTTATACGACTTTATTGCTCGTTACTTCATTGCGACTGTTTCTCGTGATGCAAGGTACGTCATTTACATTTGGAAGGGAAAAAGCAGTTGCTTACTCCGTCTTTAGATTACTAGCAACCAGTGTCTCATTCACTTGTCAGACGGAAAAATTCTCACTCACCGGACACCGAGTACTCGACAAAGGCTTCACGGAGATACTGACAAGCACCAGCTTGGTCGATACAATTGTTCCAGACTTCAAGGTTGGAGAAGTACTTCCGATTGCTCGACAAAATGTTCGGCAAGGACAAACTTCTCCTCCCGGGTTCTTGACGGAATCCGAGCTCATAGGCTTGATGGAAAAGCACGGCATTGGAACAGATGCCAGTATTCCAGCACATATAAATAACATTTGTGAGCGGAATTATGTTCGACTAGGCTCAGGACGAACACTTGTGCCTACCAATTTGGGTGTCGTGCTGGTTCATGGCTACTATAAGGTGGATCCAGAATTGGTGCTTCCAAGAGTCCGTGCGGCAATTGAAGAGCAGTGCACGCTGATTGCAAAAGGAATAGCTAGCAAAGAGGAAGTGGTAGAGCATTCATTGCAGATATTCCGGGCCAAGTTTGCATATTTCGTTCGTAAAATCAGCATGATGGACGCTTTGTTTGAAGCTACCTTTTCTCCTTTGGCAGCCACTGGGAAGCCATTATCGAAATGCGGCAAATGCAGCCGGTATATGAGATACGTTCATCTGAAGCCCCAGCGATTGCATTGCCCAACCTGTAATGAGACCTACAGCCTTCCACAGAATGGATCCATCAAGCTATACAAGGTTTAAAAGTGTGCTTTTCGGGTCTGGCACGAGGGTTTGACTTTGTATCGTGATCTAGGAGTACCGCTGCCCATTCGATCAATTTGAATTGGTTCTGTTTTCACTGGGCAATTCGGAAAAGGCGATGGGGAAGTCGTATCCCTTATGTCCATACTGCTATAATCATCCACCATTTGAGGATACATTGGACAAAATGGGCTGCAACGCTTGCTTGCATCCAAGTTGCAAGCACTCGTTGATGCAAAATGGCGTTTGTCCGTGCCCAGGAAGCAACCCCGAGGAGATACATCGTGCAACTTTCAGAAAGACCCGAATTAAATCCGAAGGCAAACCAAATAGGAAAGACAAGGAAGAATCCAAGATCAAATCGGACGCAACTGAGCATGTCAACACCCCTTGCAATGGAAGTCTTGTCTTGGATGTGAACAGTAAACCAAACTGGAAGTTGGCGTGTAACATTTGCAATCTTTTGATCAGGTTTCGATCCGATGTCGCTATCCACAACATTCGTACAGTTAAGGCAAGCATGGGAGCTAAGACGGAATGCGGCGAGCAGGATTCACCAAATTGCGCTCAGAAGTGTTCAAGTTGTGATTCAAACAACCTCGTCGTGGAATTTCATAAAGACAAGGTCGCAGCGATTAAAAAGGAAGCAACGGCGTCCAATGCTCAGAGCTGGTCCGCAGACACCACATACGTCGGTTGTTTGCTTTGTGATCCTTTTCTCAGCCAAGTGACAGAGCGCAAATTAGGTCGTATGAAGCACATAAGCTTGGTGAACGCTCATCGCAGCAGTCGAAGAGGTGGTGGACGTGGACGTGGGCGGGGTAGTAATAAGAAAGGTGGTTTGCTGTCCGTCGAAGATTTTTAGGGAACCCAAGGCCGACTGAAAAAAAATCATGCAATTGCTTACTCTACCTCCACCAAAAACAGTCTTCAAAAGCGATTGCACGATTATCGCAGAAGTCTATTCTACCCACAACGGAATTCTCAAATGTGAAGATTGGAGTTGCTATTTTGCACGATATTTTGTGAATCGAATTCTTTCGGCCCGTAGCAATAGGTGACAGCTGTTCCATGTCATACTTGCAGCTTTACTCGTGACATAGTGATTTGTTGGCCTTGAAAGATTAGAAAATTGAGTCATACGTCGCCGATTACCATAAATTGCATGCTGGTCCTGCGAACATAAACTCATAGCCATACAAATCGTATCGGAAAGAGACGTTTATGCTCAAACCACCAGCAGCTTCCCATCAAAAGCCCTTTTCGAGTATGCAACAACTGCAATAACTCTATTGAATATCGTAAGGTCATCCTCAAACTCCAGAGCTTTGTATTTGGGTATCGTTGAGCAGAGTTGTAGGTCGTAAAATTGGCTTTACTGTGATTGAGGGTATCTCCTAGAAGTGTCAGCTGTTAATTCTTCGCACGGATCTAAAGCCCTTGAACAAGCTTGTGATTGGATCATGGCTCATCCCCTCAGCCGGAGTCAGAAAACACCGAATCAGATATCAGTCTCTTCTTCCGATAAAAAAATTTCAAAAGAATAGGTACATTTGATTATAGCGTGTGGAGCACATCACATGTTCTCTTTACTAAAGTGCACAAAATGTCGCATTCTTGCCAAGAACACCTGTAATGCGACCACTTCTCCACCAGTTTCTTTCCACCATTAGAGGGTTTACATTTGATTAGCTCACTCTCATGCATAGTGATACTGAGGCTTTATTCCGCTTTCACTTACCGATGTTCCACATCACGTGAAGTGAATGTAATGGGAAGGGCATACTTCA
Organism: Albugo laibachii; assembly: GCA_902706625.1. Taxonomy (NCBI): domain Eukaryota; phylum Oomycota; class Peronosporomycetes; order Albuginales; family Albuginaceae; genus Albugo; species Albugo laibachii. Next base: position 22,469 of record CACSLJ010000232.1, on the reverse strand, counting down.
TGCAAAGCACAATGTCCACGACGTATATCGTGATATACGGTACACTTGTTTTGTTTTCCGTCGAACGCCTTTGCATATTAATATCCCTCTTCAATTTATCAATCGCTGATGGTAATTCTAATAAGAACGTGTGTTATTGCTACCTCCATCAAATAATTCGCTCTTTTATTTTATGTTGAAAGTCCTATTCCACCTCATTTTCACGCTGTGCTCTCGGCGTTAGTCCATGCGCTTGCTCAAGCTGTGTTCTGATAATGGAAGCTAGAAATTCTTTCTCGTTCAACAACTCCTCATCTGCATCTATGTACCGTCGTCGATCCAGTGGCAGTGAGAGCTCCATACCGACCACCTCGCGGCACGGTATTTGGGTCGAAGTTCAGGACCCAATGGTCCCTTTTTCGAATGCTGAAATTCTCCAGGAACATAATTCAAAGTATTATTCCAACTCGTGGGAGCTCACGCAGGATATGCAATTTTTCGCGGTGGATAAAATAGAGGAAGATATACCCTTTCTGGAAGCCGATCACAATCGCGATTCTTGCCTGATAGACCAAGTGCATCAAGACGACCAAGAATGCAGCGACCAAGGAGATTCCGACTCACTGATGGAAGATGGAGCCTTTCATGCAGAACATATCACAAATGCCGCTGAAGAGATCGGTCACGACGAAGAATCGGAAGAGGAAGTAGGTAGAATCAAAGAAGACGATGAAGGACTCGAACAAGTATCGAGTTCGCAGCCACAGTTTAGTACAAAGCCTCGACCTGGAGCTGTCACGTGCACTACACCAAATGAACGTGTTTCAAATCCGGAGGATCCAGCATTCAGCCAACAACACACTGAGGAAGATACAAGCGACGATTGCGATCACTCTCAAGATCAAGACATCGTGGAAAGCACGAGCCATGCACATACTGCTGCGTCGAATTCATCAAATAGTGCTGAAAGCTCATTTCTTACGCGCCCATTTGCTCTGACACCACCAGTGATATCATCAGTGAATAATCTTTACTCACTAAATAATCGTAATACACAGCGTCAATTGGTACGAAGCGGATGGTTGTTTAAGCAGCGAGAAGTGCTAAAATCCTGGAATCGGCGGTATTTCGTTCTGTTGAAACGCACCAATCTTCAATCAGGAAGCATCTCTGCCTCTTTTCAGTATTATAAGAGCACCAACTTTTCCAAGCTCCGGGGAGAAATACAGCTGCAAGACGGACCTGTTTGGATTCGTTTCTTGCAGAATCATGAAAGCAAACGGCCATTCTGCTTCGAAGTGTGTCAAGGAGACTACTCAATGGTCTGTCAAGGAACTGATCAAGACGATGTGAATGGCTGGGTGCACCATCTGCAAAGTCTAAACTCGGATGTTCGAAGAATGGCAGAGTCCTCCTCGACAAATTCTTCCCACACGGACCGAAGACGACCAAATTCGTCCAATCGACCACCCGTGTACTCAACTTCGACGCAAAGAACAATCGGGAAGAACAAAATCGAAGCCTCACCGTTATCCAATGCGAGTTCCTCGTACAAAACAAGGCCACAAGCAATCATTTCACACCTGGAAAGCACAAGAAAGAAACCATATTCAACTTCCAATACCTTATCAGATAGCAAGGTGGTGGATCGAGTCAAAACGAAACGAGAACGTGCTAACCGTACTCGTGAAAGCAACATCATGGCTGAAGTACGTCGAATCTTTCAAGCTCCAAAGTCTCGGGACGCAATGAAATGCCGCTCTTTTGTAAAAAGTATCGACTTTCAGAACAAATCACACGATGATCCAGTCAAACGGATTCGTGAGTTTCATGGAGAGATGGTCGAAAGCGTATTGCGGGAACATGGTACTCGACTTGTGAGATTGCAGCAGACAAGCTCCAGCTTCAATATGGATTCCACCACATCCGTTCTTCGGAAAGTAGCGAGCGATATTATCCAGATGAAAGAGTTCAAGGAACTAGAATCCGTCATCCGTTATTGTACTCGTGTGTATCTCGAGGAGCTAATCTATTTGCCTCTATTCGATGGTCTTCAATCTCACTTACGGCAGGAATATCAGGAAGAAGATATAAGTATAAATCGAAAACTACGCTGGCTTCAGGGAAAAGATCAAGCTCATTTTCATATTCCAAACTCGATCAAATCGCCTACTGGGTGGCGAAAGTCGTGGCGACTTCTTTCTCGAATCATTTCACACACTTTGCCCACCCTTAAATATGAAGTTCTGGTAGCTACGATACATGACATTCAAGCAGCATACCACAGGCAGCACGAAGTTCCTGTGGATCTCGAACCAGATGAGCTCCTTCCCGTTTTGACGTATGTCATAGTTCATAGTGGTCTCGATAATTTGATGTCCCTCAAAGTATTGCTGACGGAGTTTAGTACTCCGAACGCGACACAGACCGGGAACCCAGGAGACGATCTAGCATTGCATCTCTTTACTGCTGCCGTTGAGATAATCAAGACAGTACGAATACCAGCAGTACTCGAGGATATTTTTCGCGATCCAGTAGCAATCTCAATCGATGCGGATTGGTGCCGATACTTTGACTTTGAGCCAGAGAAAACCTACCGTTATGGAGCGGCTATTCACGAAGTCACAATGCATGGGATGACTGCATTCGGACTATCAGTAACTCATGGACACATCTTAGTCACAGTTAATGGTCAGAATGTGGTGCTGTGGCCGTATCAGGACATCATCAACTTTCTACAAGTGACCACTCCTCCATATCGTTTGTCGTTTATCTCGTCAGCTGATTACTTCAAGATACTGACCACAACCAAATCACTATGGAACGTGGCTCTGATGTACGCCTGCCAGCGTGGAGACATCGCAAGTGTGCAGATGCTGCTAGCCAATGGTGCTGAAGTCAATTATGTCGCTCATGAGTGTGGTGGGAATTCGCCTCTACACGTCGCTGTAAGTGCTTTACATTTCAATGTGGTCTCGTATCTATTACAACATGGAGCTAGAGTCAACGCAATAGGCGAGTATGGTCGTAGTGCTTTGCATATGGTGGGCGCTCCCTGCGTGATGCCATGTTCTTACTGGGAAATCCCTGATCGATACGACTGGAGGGATTCCAATTTTTCTTCATCGTATTCAAGGACAGCATCAAGCGTTGATACGTTCGTGTCAACTCCTACCACACAAAAAAGCGCAAATTCGGTTCCGCATTACAAATTCAACGAAAGGATCATTCTGACCATTCGGAAGCTTTTGAATCATGGAGCGAGTCTCGACCAGGTCGATTTGTATGGGAACACCATCCTGATGTTACTAGCCGATAAAGGTTGTCTCGGCGGAATCGATGTTGTCATGGAGGCTGATAGCGCATTTGCTCTGAACGCTCAGAATTGGGTCCATGGGATGTCGGCGTTGACACTGGCAGCCATGCAAGGACAGTACGAAATTGTGGAAGCTCTTCTCGATTATGGCGCGTTTGTCGATCTACGGACACTTCATGGTGAGTCTGCATTACATTTTGCAGCTGCCAACGCAAATCGTTCAATCTGCGAGATTCTGATTGAAAAAGGAGCAACGGGAAATGCTCAAACAAACGAAGGCTTGACGCCATTGATGGTAGCAGTATCGAAAGGACATTCGGTGAGTCTGTTTGAGCATTTTAACTTTCGTGATAGACGTTTGCTCCTGCCCTCCCTCCAACGAAGAGGAGCTTCCTCAGTACCATACACAGCTGCTATCACCAATGGAACCAATTTTTTCACGGACAACAGCGTCGATGAATCCCAGCTTGCCACACCCAATGTACAGGCAGATGACCATCGAGTCATGGAGACAGTAGAATATCTGCTGGATCAACACGCCAACACAGAATTCGTCAATCGGCAGTATCGCACCAGCTTACATTACGCAGCCATGTATGGAGACAACACCATCTACGAATTTCTGCGAGGACAATTTGAGAGGCATCGTGAAAGCGGTCAATTCTCTGTGGATTTTCACGACATCCCCGACATCAATGGCTACTCTGCTACCTCCTTTTTGCAAGAACGGGAGGAAGAAGTACATCCCGAGATGGAGGGATTCATTTACGAAGAAAGAGACGGTGAGAAAGAGTTGGTTGCAGGATCACTGGAGTCACTCGTACGAGCGATTTTTCAGTCACAACACACAAATTGGGAAGAAATCGCCACTATCGTCCAATTCTGCGACGATTGTTGTCAATTTGGAGCGCTTCTTGCACTCCTACGAGCTCATCTGACGACCATTGATTCCATCGATTCGACCGATACACTGGCTTATAATAATAACGGAGGCAGAACGACCCCTTTGTTCTCACTCCGAATAATACTTAACATCCTAGATATGATTATCCATTCCGTGCGACACCAACAAGTGATGGATTTGGAAGTCTGTGAAACAGTGTGCCGTATCATGAGCCAGATCTTTGTGATGATGGGTGAACAGGATCGACAGTGTATGCAATGGCTGAGGTGTTATTCCATCTTGCCTGGATTTTTGGATGCTTGCCGATCAGGTCGCCTGTACGAATTCCAGTGGCAGTCTTCATGTGGGCTTCAGTATGCAGAATTGATGGATCTACTCAAGGAAGCGAAGAAACAGGATCCAACACTCATGTTCATCGAGGAAGAAAATGAAGATCAAAATGAGGGATCATGCAAGATCAAAGTAGAAAAGGAGGTGCTGGAGGGTGCTTTTCCTAAGTCAGACAGCTTATTGACAACCACCATGGACGTATCCGATCCGACTATGAACATGCGGCATCGGCTCTGTATTGCTGGCGTTTGGACAGGTCTAGAAGGACAGGCGGCGGAAAACTTTAGCTCTCCGGATACGATTGGGAAGAGATTGAATTGCGATAATCACAAGACAAACTTCCTGGTCAAAGGATTGAGCAATGAACGAGCACGTCTTTGGTACCTGCTACTCCAATATATGATACATCCGAACTGAGATTGAAAATCTATAGGATCCTGGAGCTGGATGCAATGATATTCGCCCAGCAAATCACTTTGCTTCAGCATTGTCTTTTCAGCAGAATCAAACGTAAGCTTACTCCATCGATGGTACTCGGAAGACTGACATACTTCTTTGTAGTATCTGAGTTCCTGGCAAGTAAAAGGGATGCCACCAAGACTCCATTTTATGACCGATTACGCAAGCTCCATAATCATGTACGTGATCGTTCCATCGAGACTCTGAGCTCTAATGTAACATTCCTGTAGATCACCACATGGATTGTGAGCCATATTCTGACATATGAAGACGTCGATCAACGTGCTCAGCTTCTGGCTTACTATATAAAAGTTGCTGCAATTTGCTTGTCTCCTATACAGAATTTTGATGGTTTTATGGCCATAATGAACGCAACCAATGATACCTCTATCTTCCGGCTGCAAAAGACATGGGGAAGGCTGCTACCACAGTCACGAGAGCTTTGGCATGAGCTCAAGAAGCATACCGAAAACGCTGGAAGGTTAGTGATTCCCCGACCGAAGCCATTCAGGAGTGCTGACGATTGCATTTAGGACCCTGAATAAGGCTTTACGCGAAGCCTCTCCTCCCAGTGTGCCTTACATTGGGGTCGTCATCCAGAATATTGTCGTCTCACAGGAGTATCCAGACTTTGTGGAAGAGAATCTGGTGAACCTGAAAAAGGTTTGCGTTCAATCGAAGTATTCCCACGAAACGACTAAACGGTTGATTGCAATAGAGTCGACAAAGGAAGGCGATCGTTTCGACGCTGTCAAAGCATCAGCAGGTGCCGTATTTGTTCCAGGTTGAAAACCGCGTTATTGTAAGTGCATTTAGTGAGCTTGACGCGATCCGGTTTGAGCGTTCATGTCGTAGGAGCATTTGTGCTCGAGGCCCAATTTTGGGGATCAAGATTCGGCTTTTCAACGATCATTGGTGCTGGAACCTCGCGTTACCAAACGACAAGTCCAAGACGCAAAGAATCTCATTGTTCATGAGTCATCTCAAAAGCCTTTCGAGAATCAAAATCCGTTCATGCGTAGAAATGCAGCACACAAGTGACCATAAATGTGTAGTCAGGACGCCAATATCGGTATCATCATGTGGCCTTTTGCTTGAGTGATACACTTTCTCGACAGAAAATCAAAGAATAGACGCGGGGAATCAAGGAAGCACGGATGATGATCCCAAGCACACAGACCATATAGAATCAGAGGCGTCAAAGTGTTGTTAAAGTTGGCACTTTGTGTTGTCATTAGGTAGCATGATTTACATCGCTTCAACGACTTTGGCGGCTACGAAATCCAAGATTGAGACAAGTGGACGTCTGTATGGGGTAAAACGTGCTTACCAATCCCGCTGATATCCTCTGGAGCTTGATGCTGATACCTTTGCTGTAACTGTTTTATTGCATACTCACGAACACGTGTATTGAGCGCAGCATCATCCGGATCCTGTAGTTGCTTCTTATCAGCAGCAATGGAAGCAGTGCACTAGGATATACTTCAGTTATGGAAAAGACCAGTGTACACGGAACATACCACAATGAGCCCATAAAACGCTCGGGCGTTATACTGCTTGTTAATCTGCAAGGCGTGAGCATAATGCTTCCGAGCGCTCCGGAGATTCTTGATCCCGCCAATGGTGCAGTAGATCTGCTCATCGGAACGTTAGTTCCAGTCGACCTTCAAGGCGACCCAACTCACATCTGCCAATCGAACATGATATGCCGAGTCGGCCGGATTTAGCAGCAAGAGTTCTTCATAGCAGAACCCAGCGTAAGCATAGGACCCCCTCACCAGGTATGTTTCTGCCAGTTCTAACCACTATCAAAGTCCTCACAAACAACACTAGAATCTCGGCGAAATTGTAAAGCGTACAGCTGCTTGATCCGTTTGATACGTCTTAAGAAACGCATTCAAGGCCATAATCACTTCCTGCGTCTTTTCTTGAGCCTTCAAAACAGCAATTTTGCGCTTCATCACCAGCTAACCCAAACACACTGTCAGAAATCGCACAACATTGCGTCTAAAGGCACAATCACCGCATTGGCTGGATTCTCTTGCAAGATTTTATCGTAAATTTCGAGCGCATTTGTGTATTCGCCTTTTACTTCGGCAAACATTCCAATAAGCCGCTCCACACGGGCGCTATTCGAAAATCGATCGGTGAGCTTCTATCGATGCAAAAAGTATGAGCGCAAACATTCTCGAAAATTGAGCTCATGGCGACCTTGAGACACATTTCTGCCGTTTCTATTTGGTCGGTGTCAATTGCGGCAAGAAAAACCAGCTCGTAGGTTGTCCACACTGAAAATTCGAGGGATTATTGCATTTGATGCTTGCAAATGAAGGAAGAATTTACGCGTATCTCCAAGGCGGTAAGCATGTTGTTCGATGAGAATTGTACCGTATTTCAATACAATATGAGGCGCTCTTTTATTTTCTTTGCGAATAATCGTTAGAAGGTCTACGTATCGATCGTATCCGCCACTTTTTTCGGCTGCTTGGAGCTTTTGAAGGTACTCCATGGAAGGTGTCAAGAGAACCTATAGAATATGATACATATAAGACTTGCTATATTCAATTAGTACAGGAAATTAGTTGATTTGACGATGCGATGCTCGTGCGGTAAGGAAAGGCGCTCTGGATAGAATGTGTGTCCTTCGGGATATTCCGCTAAATTTTCCAGGCGCGCGGCGTATATGTCAACATAACGTTGAACAAAGAATGCGAATTGAGAGGGATAACTCTCCGCCCGAAAGACAGATCCAAAGGTTGGATGAATAAGATCCTCCAGCTGATGTTGAATATCTGGATGGAAATCTACCAACCGAGACACGAATCGGCGCGACTACACATAAAAAAAGATTATTCAAACCGTACATAAGCTCCAGATAGCGTACCTCTTCATTGTCATCCGCGTGGCGTTCATAGTGTATCTTTCGCAACATTTCCTCAATGGCACTGATCTAAACAAAAGTATACTAAGTCGCTGTCACCGCGCCACAATAGCATACCTGGAACGCTAGAAACTGATAGCTGGGACTCCTTTGTACATTGATTTCATCTTCGAGCTCGCTACAATACAATACGCTAGATAGAGCCAACAACCGGAAACAACTAGAAAGAAGAATGAAAGATACCGAATGATTGCACCGGTGCGCCATCCGTTGATGCGCGATGGCTCCACCAAATCTGAAAATAGACTGTCACTATGGAAGATCGGTTTAATTCAAATCGAGTGATGCAGAAAGTAAGAAAGCCAACGACCCGATGTAAAGTACACGATTCCCAACCCAATCGGTCAAGTTCATGAGCTGACGAACACTTCCTTGCGTGTAAATTTGGCCTTGCTCGAGGGATCGAACAGCTTGCCACTAGAGAATCGTATGTATTGGTGTATGTACTCGAATAAATACTTGGATGGTCGTACTTGTACTTGTTTGCGCTTCGCATCCAGCACACGAAAAGCACGCTGACGGGTATAGAAATTGGGCTTCCGAGCGCTCACAAGCACTACATCGAAGAGCTTGTACAAGCCAGATTTATAAGAACCGCTTCACCAAGCAAACAGAAAGCAGCCTACCTGTTGCCAATTATCACCCACCATGTAACGTAAGCCAGCATCGACGTACGGAAAGGAACTATTTGTGCACAAGAAGAGCTTTTTCCCATTGGACTGACGACACAGAATGTGAGCATTTTGCTGGTCGGCGAGAACGGAGTCAACTCACACGGAGGCGTTCCAAAAATGGTCGGAGAACGGCATTTGGCTCCACATATGCTGCTACGTTTTGTGCAACTATTCTGTGCATGTGGCCAGTAAGATGAACTTGCTGAATTGCTGCCCCTACGTCTTCGACGATGGCTATAGGCTCATACTCAATTTCGTGATCTCTCAGATACTGGACAATATCGGCAAATAAACATGCATGGGACACGCTGAACAAGTCGTTCAATGGATCCATCCTGGTTGCACGATACGCTACGGAAATGTGTCGCGATCCTCCATACAGTTTTATAATTTCTTCTCGAGATAGCCTTTGTCGCCCACGAAACACACTCCGATAACAAAGCTTTTGATGCGAGCTGATTTTGCACAAGAGCCCACGCTCCTTATCGATTGTGAGGCCGCGAATTGCAAAGCAAGGATCAAAAGTGTTTTTGGAAATTCCTTCGGGGTATCGAAGCTTATTCACCTGCGAGCAGTACCAGTCGACAAAGCATCATCACGATTCAGGAATCCAATCATACCATGAAATCACGAGCCATTTCGTAAATTAGATACTGCAGCTCGCGCGTGTAATGACACAGCGTGTAGTCATAATCTATGGCGCAAAGATGAACAACTGGTGAAAAGGAGATATGCAGGCTGGTTACCGAATCCAACAACGTCGATTTCTCTCCATCTACAGAATTGCAACTTAACGAGTTGCGCATATGGGAGCACAAATCGTATTCACCGCAGATGATTGTTTACGAAAACTTCATTCGCGCCAATTTTGGGATTTTCACTGGGTTGGAAGCTGTGAAACACTTGCTGGAAACATTTCGTACGCTGAGTAGAAGTGGCAAGGAATTGCAAGAAAAGTAGACCTTTAGTTCGGTCGCACATTGCTGGAGATACGTATTGTCGGGAGATATTGTTGCGCGCAAATTTGAGACAAGTTCGAAGGCAGCGTTCTTCTCATTCGTGTATGAAGACTGAAATCGGAAGGACTTTGGTAGCGCCGATAAGAATTTACAGCGAAGTAATACGGAGCTCATGTCGGCGATAAGTAAATTGTAGCATGATGTTATTTACAGGTATATGTCGGTTAAATTCACATGTCTCGGATGACCGAAAGCTCATCGTATGATCAGAAATGCGCAACACTTTATATCGAGCAGCCCGCGAATTTGCACGCCGATTTACAGATATTATGCAGCAGAGGCTTTCGAAGTAAGGAAATGATTGTTTACTACATTCTTATTGGTTGTGAAAAGGAAACGGTACCTTGGCGAAATGCTGCATGTTCTTCTTCAAACTTTCCGTCATGTCATTCATCTTCTCCATATTCGCTATTTTTCCAAGAGATCGACCCTGCTTTCCGAGAATCTCCAAATAGCTGCTTTGGTCTTGTTTGCGAAATCCTTTAATATTCATGATCGCTTGTAAATCCTCAGGACTTCCATCCGGCCACATGATCTTGAAACTCTCGATAAGCATCTCATTCGGAGTCCCAATGAGTTTCAATACCGCTTCGATCTTGCCAAATTCTTGGGTTACAAACTTTGTAAAACGTGCGGGAACGTCTGTAGAGCCTGAGAAAGAGCTCGAATCTGTAACGAGAACAGGAAGCTGGAGAAAAAGAGATTTGAGCGCGCATACGTCTAGTAGGAGCTGCTGTGTGGCCACTTGATTGACTTTCCGGCATTTCATGATGGCTTGCAAGATTTTCGGAATAAATGATGCCGTAAATTTGTCATAAAAATTGACAAAGTAAACTTGGGCCAGCATTTGGCGTATGATCGGCACCAACAGCCGAACCTGCTGTCCAATTTGAACCACATATGAATTCTCATCTCCAACTGTTTCCCAAGATTGCCAGTTGAGTTTTGGTATTGCTTGTAATGAGTCATCCAGAAGCCGCTCGACTCCAGCAACGACACACTTCATCGAAGCAGCTGCCACATCGTGGAAGATATCGATCTCAGCACTCAAATCGATTGCTTTCGAGAACGCTGGATCAATTTTTTGGCGGATAACGTCTTCCAAAGATGGCAAAGTTTCGGCACAATACTGAGCTGTGTTGATGACGAAACAAAGCTCCTCCAGTTTTTCCACCGATAAGCCATTTTTCGAACTGCTACTACCAAGCGACCCATTATGGGAAGACGATGTGGCGACCGAAGAGTTTGACGAGCTGTTGTTCTCTGCAGCCAAATTTGTGCTGTGGATCGAATTTGAGTACGCAGGGAGCTTCTGGCTCATTCTTTGCGAGTATAACTGGAAACACCGCTTAAACTCATTCTGTAAATTAAAAAACGTTTGGCCGTTTGTCAAAACTGTGCAGCGTTGGACCGAGTTGCGAATGTACGCAAACATGCCGACAGAGCTGGAAAAGACAGGTAATTGTCCATTTCGATCGACAATCTCGGATGCAATCCCATCGGTGATCATTTGTGCCATGTTCTTGCGCTCTAACTGGACGTACGCCGTCATGAATGGATCAAAAGACCGAGAAATGAAGCCAACAATTGTTGGAAGATCCTGGTCGCAGTCGAGTGAGTCACTTTGCTGCTTGTCTTGATTCAAAGCATTTGATCCCGGCTTTACATCATGGTGTCCTTTTTCGTCAGCTTGGAGCTTCTTGCGACGGTACTTGCGCTTTATGGCTTCAGCAGAATCTCGGGAGATGATTTCTCCCGTCTCATCGATTTCATCGTCGCCACCATCCACACTTGCATTTCCTTCAAAGCGTGCAGCTGCATCCTTTTCAAACAAAAGTGATCGCTGAAGTGCTTTCAGCAGTGCCATCACGTTGATTTCATCTGGCGTTTCATTTCCAAGCTGATTGAGGAGATGATTCCGAGTTATCTCGCAGAAAAAAATACAAAGTCTTCGCTCAATCTGCCATGGTTTGGGGAAAACAACCTCCAGTCTTGGTCCAATTGCTCGGAGTAGTTGATAAAACCAAGAAAATCGTTTTTCGGCTTGTTCTAGCGCGGCCAGCTCTCCACCATCTCCATAGAGCTTTTCATATGAGCTCAGCTGATCCTGACAAAAAACATGTACCAATTTTGTACGGGTGGGCTTACCAAGGGCGTCAACCACAGCACACGCCGCCGAGAGATTGTTCAGCACCGCCTGCATGGCCGTTTTACTCGGGAAGGTGTCTTCGATACTCTCAAATGATCCAACTGAAGAGAAATCAGCAAAAACTTGCGCCTTTAGCTCTTCTTGTAGTCCTCTCACAGTACTATGTAATTCCACAATCTTGTGCACATTAGTGTAAGCGTCAAAATGAGCAAAAAGCTCATTCACACTTTGAAGTAGCGTTGCTGTTTCAGTATAACTGCGCTGAGAGGCTTTGAGCTCCAATTGATCGACTGCTTGTACCAGTGCGTGGAGACGCTTGAGCGTCGTTAAAGTTGCTTGGAGGTGCTGTTTCGCGTGATCTAGCTGCTTTATATCGCGACAAATATCTTGAACCATAACCTCGGACTGATGGGCTTTTCCATGGATATCCTGGATTTTATCGAGTAGATGAGTGACCGCTACCTTGGCGTCCTTCAAGTCGACTGTAGCTTGATGTGCCGCCAATCGTTGCGCCTGAGAAGCCTTAGAGAGCTGATCATCCAATTCTTTCATCCCGATTCGTAACTGGTTCGCGAAGGGGCTAATGTCACTGAGGCTTGGCTCATCAGGAAAGTTGCGGTTGATAAAGTCGCGAGCGTCAAATTCCGGTCGATCCAGGACATCCTCAGACGGAAAGGTCTGCCAAAAGTCATGTTTGGATTGGTTGGGGTCAGAGATTATGTTCACGAACCTTAGTTAATTCGTTCTCGACATCAGAAGAGAGTCGAGCGGGTGCAAATGCAGATGCCGCCGGGTTTTGTTTTTTCATCAAATTTTTTGTAATTTTACGAATTAATGATACATTTTCTATGTGTATACATCATATTTTGACTGCAGGTAGATGCTATGAGATAACACAGTCACGCCAATTTGAGAGGAAACCCTTCTTTATGGTCTTTAGGTTTGTAGATACAGATATGTGCTAAGGCACTCCTGATCGCTCTACATAAAGCAAATACGCGAATTCTGATCACCAAGGGAGTGAACCGGCTTCAGCAATCATCAATCAGCGCACACATACATAGTTTTGATAAATTGTAAGCCATCACAAATATCGCATCTTTTTGTACAAGTAATAGTGACATCGCAATCGATTCGATTAAGTGCAGCACGCATCTTGTTCAGCGAAATCAGACTACCTTTTGCCTACCCGTAAAACAATATCTTCTTCATGCATATCAATTGTGTCGGGAATTCTATTGATAAGGAATCATTTTTTCCATTAGTGAAGAATATAACTGAGAGTGCAACAGAACAGACACCATTCATGGAAGAAAAGAGTCAAGGATAGTCATGTCATATATTTGCGTGTATACGAGTAGCTATTAAGGAGAGAGGTGCCAACAGGCATTCGATTCTCATCTATTTCCATAAATTCCATGGAACACAAGTCACTTCGAATGACTTTTATAAGGCTTTGCCTCTAACACGATACAAAATCACTTTTTGTAAAAGAACGATGCCGCACTCGCACATCTTCCTGATCGGTGTACATCACATCTCTATTCGCTCTATAGAAGCAGACTTGACATAAAAGATTTTCATGTTAGGATGCCGTTCTGACATCACCGAATGTTTTTCCTGATTAAAAAAGCTTAAAGCAAATTCTTTCCATAAGTAAACTTGGTGAAAACCATTACAACCTCTCTGAGGATCTGTGTGCGTCGGCTGTCGACGATGAATAGTATTTCAACTCTTTCAAATCCAAGCAAGGCGCTCATAAGTGTGTCCTGACTTTGTAAGATCGTGCCCCTTCTTTTTCCATTATTTCGTATCAGCCATCACACGACATTTCTATATCTTCCCTGATAGAAAGACGCAGCTGATAAACAAGTGTATCCTGGGAAATAAAGAAAAATTCTGTGAAATTCGAATCGCGCGCCTTGACACTTAACGCGTCAAAACAGACGCTACGTCATCTCGTTCGTGACGGCGCCTTGTGTTTTATTATTACGTCCTTCTTCCTCATCTCCCTTTTCTGATTCCACGTGAAATTCTATTAGTTTTGGTAAACTGGCTCAACACGGTGCTCCATTTCCCCGTGTTTCTGCATAACTTGAGCATCACAGCATACAAATAAGCAAGCTTGAAAGCCCCTGAAAAATTCTTTCATTGTTCTTTTTGCGCTCCTTCGAATCGTAAAGCAGCAAGGACAAATTCGAACGTTCGGTGTTCAAAAAATTGAGATTGCAAATTTGACACTTTTCAATTTTCTTCTTGCTTGGAAATTTGGCGATTCATTCCGTAATACCATGTCAGTTTCTACCCCGTTGAAAGAAAGCAGTGCGTTACTTGATTCAGATTCAGCACATAAGCCGAATTTTGGTATTGGACACTGGAGTCGTATCGAGCATGAGCGGTTTCTAGAGGCACTTCGGATCTACCCGAAAGGATCCTGGAAAACAATTGCAGAGTATGTTGGAACACGTACGATACGACAGACAATGACGCATGCGCAGAAGCTCCGACAGAAAACTAGAAGATGTTTACGAGCATTAGAAGTGGAAAAGCACATGACATATCGGCACCCAATGATGTATGATCCGCGAGAGTATGCTTTACGAGAGCAGCTACGATTACTGTCTCGAAATGTAACATTAAAGAGCAACTCCGGCATGCATTCTTCCCATTCCTTCTTGACAACAAACCTACACCATTCACGACCCTCATTCTCCAGCTATCAGGACTCTCCTCATGCGTGTTTGACTCCCATGGCAATGATGGAGCCAATCACTCCACTGGAACAAGCGAATTCGATAGAGTGTCCAGGAAAGATTGGCGGCGAAACCCTGCAAGACGTTAAGGACGTATACCATAAATTTAACTCGTTGGAGCCTATCATGTCTGTTTTTGATGGACTAAGTGGGCCGTCATTAGAGGAATGTGCATCAGCTTTACTTGAAATCTTTTCATTCCAGTTATAGATGCTTGCAGTTTATTTGATTGGGTGAAGGAACACCAGGATTTAACATGTAGAATATAAATCTGAGAAAGATATGTATTTTCATGAATTGATTAACCTCACATCAACTTCAACTTGCAACGCGCCGGACAGGATATAATATCTGAGGTTCCGCAGAGTATAAGGACAAACTTGATTCGAAATTAGCTTGAAGTCCCACTCACTGAACACCATCATTCGTGCCGTGTTGTGGCTGAGTAATTCCATAACAATAGAGGACATACTATCACGCAACATTCCAAGAACTCAAAGATTAATTTATGTGAACATTTTCTGTATTAGTATTTCCCATCCAGATATAGAGGAAAGTCAATTGATCTACTTCTAGTATATAAGACACTTTCTGCTGACCACAACCATTCGCCAATACAAACTTTGGCTTTACCGTATCTTTTTGCTCTGTAGCACGTCTCATGAACCGTCTTGCTGTCGGCCATGATTCAACAATCTGTTTATTGATCCTACTGGCTTTATGCACCGATATAAAGCACGCTTACTTCCGTCATCAGTGCCCAGCAAAGAATACTCAAACATGATTTTCAATTAGATGAATGATAGCGAGTTGGTAAGCTCGCTTTCATTGGATATGAGGATTATTATCGCAAATTAGAATCTCATTATTAATCACTCAGTTGTGCGAAGAGAACAGCCGGAAGCTAGAATACTCCAGTGACAATCCATAAATTGAGTATTAGAAGCGCTCAGTGGCTTAAAGTGTTTGAGGTTTCTCGTCCAGAATCTGCGAAGTCCAAAGTATAGAGCAATTTTCTCATACTCAAATGGCTTCTTTGGTGGCTTTAAAACCACAGAATTCTCCACGGGGGTTTAAGCTTCCGTCGCCAGATTTCCAGTCGGCGATGACGCACGCTCTGTAGACAAAGATGTATCAGCTTGCACTAAGACAAGCTTGTCATTTTTCTCGACGACAGGCTTGCCATCTTCATTCGGTGAAGATTGTGCTTGATTGCGAGAGCTGTCAGAATCTTGTAGAGCCAAATTTGCAACGCTGTCAAACACCCACTGACGCGTCTGTGAGACTCACATGATGAATAGCAATACATCCAAATCGTACCTTGCCTGGTACCACGAGCGTGCCTGTATTCTTCAGACGACGAGAGAAAGACCCATCTTCACAGACGCAATAATTGGCCTTCGTGATCTGATTGCTAATCTAAAGATACAACAGAGCTTCAGGACAATATGCATA
Organism: Albugo laibachii; assembly: GCA_902706625.1. Classification (NCBI taxonomy): domain Eukaryota; phylum Oomycota; class Peronosporomycetes; order Albuginales; family Albuginaceae; genus Albugo; species Albugo laibachii. The sequence goes on along the minus strand of CACSLJ010000232.1, from coordinate 6,490 downwards.
GGAGACACGCATCTTACCTCGCCGCCTGTGCATTTTATCAGTGACTGTAAAGTCTTACGAGAAGGAGCAACATTGGAGCCCACAAAAAATTTGAGGTCCGTGAAGATTTGTGAGCATGGCCGTTCTTCTTTGCGCATGTACGCTAGAATCTCGAATTCCCGCTCAGGTAGCCATTGTCCACTGATCAGTGAAGAAGAAATCCAAGCATCCGATAAAATCCATGCACCACGAGCCAACCCGAATAGAACTTTGAGGGTTCGCCTTGTGTCTTTTCCAATTATAAGATGTGTGAAAGGTACGGAGACGTCACTAGATCTCATCACACGAGACTTCCTATATCCTTGAATATTTCCATGTACACTGTCGAGAGATTGAATTTCTTCCTCAAGTTTCATGCGATCTTCCGGCTCGATAGCGCTCATGCTGATAATAAAGCGCGATTGTTGGGAAATTTGGGATGAAATACTCTCATTCAAAGTATTTTTTTCGCTTTTTGTCTGCACATTTTCACATGCTCCACTCATTTTGGAAGATGAGATATCTGTTGCCCTTGTATCAATCATCTCAGAGGTTTCTTTGAAAGCTTTCGGAATTGTTTCATTTGATATGTGCGCTCTTTTCTTACGAACGGTTGAATCGGAAGGATTTTTGATAGCAGCGAAAGCAGCGATCTTGCGTGCTGGATAAGCTTCATTTTCATACCCAGCCGAAACACGCTCTCGAATAGCGCCTTCCGCGCTGCTGATGAACTCACCTGCAATTGTCATCCTACGACGGATTCTAGCTTCCCTTACCAGACGTTCAGCTTCTTCCTCGACCTCTTTCCTCAACGTCTCATGTGAGTTTTCTTGATTAAGATCCGCAGTACCACCCTCCTTTTTCGTCTTAATATCCACTGGTTTCTGTGAACATTCTCCAAAGACAGATCGGCTTCGAACAGGTTCCATCGATAAACGTCTTTTCTGTTTACGGAAACGGCTCAACTGAGCGCTTTTCGGCCTTATATTCTCTTTCACAAGCGATTTGGCATCGCAAGTTACGGGAAAATACTTACTCTCTTCCTCATGCGAATTACTCGTTAGACATGCTTGTACCCATAGAGGGGATACGATATGCAAATTTAATATGCTTTTACGTTTTATGATCTGTTGCCATTTGATTATTCGCTCTTTCCATTCGCTATTATACTCATGAATCACCAAGTGTGTAATTTTAGGAGTGAAGCGCTTCATAATTGTTGCTCCGAGTGATTCCAATTTCGAAGCAATGATGCGGGAACAATCAATTGTCGCATCATCGCCAACACATACATTAACCATTGCACAAACACGTTTAAGTACTTTATTTTTATTGGTTGCGCTCTTTCTTTTGCTTTTGGTGGTCATCTTTCTTTTTGCACGCATTGGATTGAGCAATTGAGGCTGCAACGACATCTATAGAGTTGCTCCAAAGTCGAGTATCAATCGCTAGCGTGCTTTTACTGAAGAATGCAGCCAATAAATTCGCATAAGGTACGCTTGCCTCTCTTAAGTACGGTCCCATAGAAGCTTGCGATGAAAATGCAGGACACGCGATGTTGATGCAGTGATTATTCATAGAATTTAGATCTCAAACTTGATGCGTAGAGTGCTATCATAAGGAAAGTGGTACTGACTGAAGGCCCTTCAACAACCTCCATTAACGCATATGCTACCCGCAGTTGCAGTGTCTACCTCGACTAAATAAGGTAATAGGGACCTCATCAAATGATACCCTCTATTAAACGATACCAACACAAGGGATAGAGATATCATCGGCAGGAAAAGACATTCACGATCGAAGAAGTATTTTTGCTTCATCACTGAACGGAAAGTAATGAAATATTTGGAGGAGAAAGAACTCGTGTGGTTGAATTCTCTTTTGAGCTCGTATGACATCGGTGACCGTGTGATCAACGGAAGGATTGAAGCGTTCTCTTGTAAAAAGACAAACTCGGATAAGAAACTCGCGAAAAGCTTGGAATCACACTATCAACAGGAAATCTCGGAGACACATTACAGTCCATGCGCTTTTGATAATAGCGATAATGTAGAGCACAACGCTTCGGAAAAGCTCAAAGATACCAAATTTGACCTGTCAAAATCCTATACTCGAATTCTTCCGAGTGCTCAGTCGATTGGCGCCTTGAGAGACGTGGCTACGAGAAAGCTATTGATCGATCTGATAACGACTATGAACGCAACCTTTCCAGATTACGATTTCAGTGGCGTGCGGATAGAGCAATTCTACAAGGAAAGAAGCTCTCAAATTGCATTGAATCGATTAAACTATCATTTGGCTGAGATGATGGACAGCATTGCATCTAAAGAAGCACTTGAAGGGATAAATGAGTCCCTATTTGCTGAGAAGATGTGGAATGCTATATCGACAATCATCCAACCCGAAGAATGTGAGGTTTACAGCTACATTCCAGATATGGAGTCGGATCCATTTTCGGATGGGAATTTGTACGTTGTCGAGCTGTGAGAGTATCCTTTTATATCCTTTTCTTATTGCTATGAATTTCTTTCATCGCTTGCAGATGGTCGATCAATTATTTTTTCCACAACAAACGGCTCAAGAAGATCCTATACGTTACCTGCATGTGTAAGAGTATCACGTGCGAGGACATGGACGATGAAGACGAGATGATGGATGATGTTACGGAAGACACCACTGAGGAGGATATTGACGACACGGCTGAAGATTATTTTGGCATGTCTAATGATTGGTATGCTATCCTTCGGCAACTGATTGATTTCTCAGATTGATTCGATGTTACACAGGGAAGATGGAGCGTGAATATTGAATAATCCGTTTGCTTTAGTGAGGAAGGAGGGCAATGTTGTAAAATGAAATGAAAGTTGCGCTTTTTATCGAGCTGTACGGTTGATTGTCAGCTTGGAACACCACGACTTCCTACAAAATATCGTGTTTCGGAATCTAGTAGAGGACGTGCTTCAACTGCAACACTTTGGTATATCTTCGAGGGTTGATTGACAGTCATGCTCGGTGATTCTGGTAAAGAGCACCAAACCGGGATCCAAGAATTATGACAGCTGACTGCATAGCCGAGATTATTATCAGCGTTCCAGTACCCCATTGAGACTGATTAAGCGATCCACTGGTGGATGCAACAGCGGTCATTACCCTCTTGGTATCCTGATTTTCCCGTTGGGAGGCTCTTCCTGTCTCTGAAATTTATTTTATGATTGTCCACATATTGGACAGTGAAATAATTTACAATCGTCCGAGGACACGCGAGATGTCGCTTTGACCCGGATGTCATTGTGTTATGATGCGCAAGCTTGTAGCCGTAAAAACGGCTACAAGCGTCGTTCTCAGTTGTGTGGTCCTTCCTCATCATCCATCAATGACTTATGCCACATACTCTCTTGAGACCGCTGAAATGAGCGGATTGCTTTTCGGCTCACACGTCGACAGACTTCAAAAGATGGACTATCAACACTTCCCTTCTCTTCTATGAAAACTGCTGCCGAGAAGATCATATTTCTATCCACAGTCCACGCCAGTCGTTCGAACCAGCCCATGTTATTTTCATTTCGTCCAAGAAGCGATCTATTCGGGTTAGTCCAGTCAAGTCGTGGTCTTAAAACTAGCCACTCCAGAATCCCGTCTTGGACCATTCCGACAGCAATATGATTTTGAAGTTCAAACAACTTTATTACAAAGTTTGTCAAGCTTGTTGGGCTCTGGTTTTCTCTTGCCACCCATCAGGAACAGAGCAATTCCTCCGATTTCGGCTATATATGCAAAGAACTCTACTGCTTCCTCAATGTTGCCAACTAGTCGTTCTCCAAGTTTAGATGGATGTCTTACATGCATAGAAAACGATTGTGGGTACATGGGTACACCGCAATGATCGTGACGGTAAATTGAGCGACGTTGTCGTACTGTGGACCGTTTCAATACACGTTCCTCTACAGTTTCGCCCATTGAGATTAGATCACATTTTGGCTGGAAACGAACGGTAGTGGAAAATGTGTGGACCAACGCTTCGACTTGCTAATTAGTGCCATGGTGAATGTGTGCATATGGCAGCGGTACCACAGACAGTGTGTTAGTAAGCCCCAGTAAGCTCAAAGTTTTATTGCCCCACCAGTGCTAAAATTCGGCCTTTCCGACCGTGCTAATGCCAACCCATACCATAACCGATCCAACACCAATCTGGCGCTCATATGACATGCGCTCTTCTTGGTCAAAGCGTGCCAGTTTCATTCACCTTATCGATAAATTGCATCACTATCTCACCGGACAAAAGGTTCTGCGCGCAATGCACAACATTCGAAGCCACCTTTTGAGCTGCCTGGTTGAGGTAGCTACTCTTTAAGTTGGTAGGAAACGCAACGTTGGTTCAGAAAGGAGTCGAAGCAATTTAGTATGCGCTGAGAAGCGCCATAGGATCGCTTCACAGTATTTTCAACAATGTGCAAGCCGTAGGCGATTTCTTGCAGACACTTGTTTCGCGCTCCTTCTGCGTTGTACCCGCTTCGATCTACTTTAGTAACGGCGAGGCTGTAGACAGAATGAGACTCAAAATGATCCTCTAGCATCCATTCAATTGCAAAGTGCTTAGCAACGCCGAACGTGCAGCGGGCTGCGTGGGTGCCCGTGTAATTCTAGCTAAAATTGTACACAGAACACACATGCCAATTCGGGAACAAAGATATCGATCACATGGTTCCCTTGCATGACACGGCCTGATGTATGATTGTAAAGTACTGAGCTATTGAGCGATAGCTGAAGAATTCATTTCGAGTGCTATCGACTCAATAAATTTGATGTGAGAGATTCTATCATACATAAAGCTGTGTACACTTGAATACTTCAAAGACAATGATTTTGTCAACTGAGCATCACGCTTTTCAATGTAAAAGCGTTTGGAAGAGCTAACACACAGAGTTATCAAACCTCAAAATACTTCTCTGTCATTGAAACCGCAGGGAAAACGAAGAAACAAGAAACATCGCTAGCCTCTTTAAAGTACATCGGATCACTCTGAGGTGGCTCATAAATTGCCTTAACATGCAATAAAATCTGTATGCATTTCGTGTTGAGACAACTGGATGTGCTTCCATTCATACGACTAGGCCGCAATACGTCTCTCGTACCACAATCCTGCTATGCTCAATATGGTGAGACTTGATCATAGGCCCCGATCTAGCAGAGCGCTTCACTGCGTAGGGTTGATTAACAAAGCATTCTGACGAAATGCTAAGCATTTTCTTTTGACCATTCATCCCGTAAATATTCCAGCAAACGCGACGTCAGCGCAATGCCTCATCTGGAGACATGTACTTATGCGCAGAAATCTGAGTCATTTACAGTCAAGCGTGTGTTCTCATATGCTCCCCAACAGGAATGAGCTCTTCTGTGCCTCACTACCGTAACTCGAATGAATCACACCAATGCTTGTCCAATCTCTGGTCATTTGAACACATGTCGGGAGAACCCTCGTGTATCGCGAATAGACAATAACATGGAAATTTAGCGATCTCAGACCGATACCTTTGATATATTATATGAGAGATTTGAGCTCTTCCGTATGTCCCACATTATGACTTTATTGCAAGGACTAAAGTCTCGATTCCATGATATTTTCACTGCATACAATGACACCGACAATGTGACTCCGACTTGGTCACTGGGTCAAGAAATAGAGGAAGGCAATGTAGAATACAAGTATAAGCTCTCATTAAAGTCTTCTGAGCGCTGCCGACAGCTCGTAACCCAGCTGCATTGGCGTCTAAATGAAGGAAATGGAATCGCTGTCTACGAAATCGGCGCGCTCGATTGTGGGGATATCGTCGGCATTCCATTGATCGCAATGGTGCAGTCGATAAAAGCATTGGAAGAAATGTGTGGACGGGTAAATGCCGAAATTCAGAATGTGATTTTCTGCTTGGGAACAAAGAGCAAAGGATATCGTGCAGCACGCGTCACAATCACACGAAATCGAAAGAGATTTAGTGACAGGCGAGTGCACATTTGTGTAATTGGTGCCACCTCAAGCGGAAAATCGACACTTATTGGAGTACTGACCCGGAAATGTCTTGATGATGGAAATGGCCTTGCTCGGCAGCACGTCTTTTGGTGCGTGATCTGGGTCCCGATGTGGTTCATCCTGTAGACTCGGAATTGTTTTGTAGTCATCAGCATGAGATGAATAATGGGAAGACCTCATGTGTGAGTGAGCACAGTATTGACGTTGACTGGGATGGAAAACTTTGCGCCCAGGCGGAAGCGTTTGAGAAGTATCGCGACGAAAACTTCTCTCTGAAAATCACATTTTGTGATCTCGCGGGACATTCAAAATATCTCCGGACCACAGGTGAGTGTGAACAAGCAGCATAGCCCCAATCGTTCTACATGACATTCTTCTGTAGCAAGCGGATTGGTGGGTCGATTATCAGACTATGCCATGGTTGTAGTTGATGCATGCATGGGCATC
>CACSLJ010000231.1:0-42034 GCA_902706625.1 Albugo laibachii | reverse complement strand
ATGTATAACATGTTATAGGGGGAACATCACGTTTCAGAGGTGCGCAGTAAACCTATCCTCCATGGAAGATGGCTGTCGGATATAACTAATGTTTTGGGGTTATTACTTTCCAAATTCCCCCGATAAACAACATTTAGGTCATGAGCCCACGCTCCAGTAGTATGGGTGACGAGGTACTGCGACAGGACAATTATTTTACGTGGGAGTTCAGCATACGAATGAAGCTGATGAAGAAGGGTCGATTGGATCATCTCGACGCACTTAACACGCCGAACAACGAGGATCCAGCCATGGGGCTGTGGAAAGTCGCCGACATCAAGGCGTACGCAATCGTCGCGTCATCAATTAGCGCGAATCTTTAGTCACTGGTTCGAAGCGTAAATACGGCATCAGAAGCGTGGGATATTTTACGAAATTTCTTTCTCCGGAATAGCGTGCACAAGAGGATACAGAATCGCCGAAAATTGCATGAATTTAGAATGCGAAAGGCTGGCGACATAATGAAACATTTTTTTCAATTCGATAAATTATGCATGGCGATGCAAGCGTCTGGGGAAGCGATCACTTTGGAAGACCAATTCGTGATATTGCTTGGAAGCCTTTTAAACGATTATGATATCATCGTCAAGATCATAGAAAATATCCAGGGAATGGATTTATTCTGCGTGAAAGAAATGTTGCATCGCGAATACGAAGGATTGATTCGTAAAGAGGAAATCGAAAGTGCGTTGAGAGCAACAAGGAAGATGTATACCTCGGGTGCGCGAAAACAAAATCGAAACAATCATGGATTTCAAGGAAAATGCTTCAACTACGGAAAATATGGGCACATGAAGATCGATTGCAGGAAAAATCGAATTGTACCAAGTGATGGAAAAGCATTCACCTGCTCAGACGGATCTCATGGAGGATGCATACTGGACAGTGGTGCCAGTAGCCACATGTCTCCGTTTCAAGATGAATTTGCGGGAATTCGATCCTTGGGAAAAGTGGTCCTCATTTCGGTGGCAAATGGTGTGCAAGTTGAAGCAAAGGGAATCGGTACAGTACGGGTAATATTACGAAATTAGAAACCAATCCTTATTAAAGACGTACTTTATGTACCACAACTAGATCGAATATTGATGTCCATCACGGCGTTGGCATCGAAGGGCCTTAGTATTTCATTTGGAGAATCAAGTTACCGGATCAAGGATACAGAAGAATTTATTGTTACAGCTCCAAGAAAAGACAAGTTAATCATCCTTGAATGCAAGCCTGCCGAAAATGCAAATATGACTGGACAAATAAATGCACAAATACCTCCAGTAAATGCCGATATATGGCATGCTCAAATTGGGCATTTTACATCAAGGAATGCTAAAAAGGATGGCAAATTGCGTGGAGGGACTTATAGTTAAGAACATATTCAAGATCGGTGATGAAAATGACATCTGTGAAGGGTGTGCGTATGGAAAATCATCGGTGAAAGCTTTTTTGACATCGGATTATGGAGACATCAAGACAAAATCCATTGTGGAAGTGGTTCATGGTGATGTCGTGGGACCTATTCACACCATATATTAGGTTGGGCACGATATATGGTTACATTCATGGACGACTACTTACGATACGTGACCGTATACTTCATGAAGATGAAATCCCAGCTCGTTGAATACTTTCTCGAATATAAGGCCTTGGTGGAAAATCAATTAGACAAGAAGATCAAATGTATTCGCACGGACAATGGTGGTGAATACTTGAATGGCTCATTTTCAAAGACATGCAAGCAGGCCGGGATACGAAACCAAACTACTGTTTCATATGCTTCTCGCAAAATTGCCTAGTAAGAGGATGAACAGGACCATCACAGAACGGGCACGATCCATGCTTCATCACATGCATGTTGAGCAAAAATGGTGGGCCGAAGCAACGAATACTGTAGCATACATCACGAATCTTTTACAGTGTGCTGCACATCCGGATAAGACACCATTTCGGATATGTTCTGGACACCGACCGAATGATAAAGGAATGAGAGTGTTAGGTGCTATCGGATATGCTCATATCGACAAAGCCAGACGCAAAAAGCTGCAGAAAAAGTCATTTACTTGTATGTTTTTGGGCTATTTTGACGATATAAAAGGATATCGTGTATGGAACGTGGATTCCAAGCGTGTGGAGCTAACTCGCTCAGCTCAGTTTCAAGAAAGTCCGCAGCCCAAATATATTGATGTGAACTTTAACCATGGAAACGATGTCACACCACGTCATTTGGATTCCGATGATGATCATTATATCCCGGATACAAGAATCATGATGCCACTCGTCGAAAAATCGTGGAGCCTATGGATGTAGCTGAAGTGGCAAGTACTGAAATAGTCCGAAACCCACTACGGACGATACCGAAGCCATTATGGTTCCACATACTCCTCAGCAGCCTATCGTGCCCAGGGAAAGATATTATGTCTCTAGTGGATGTACACCGTTCAGACCATTAGAACACGATACCCTGTCTCATGGTGATGATTCACACACTATGGTTCCTTACGAAACATCGAAATCAATCGTTCCGAATACAACTGAAGAGATCCGACCCCCGAAGCGATACCGAATCGAGTATGATCAAGCGAACGCAGCTTTGGAAGCTCCGACTACATATGAAGATGCAATCAACTCCCCCGAAGCAGAATTCTGCAAAAAGGCAATAGCCGAAGAGCTAAAAGCTCTTAAGGAAAAGAAAACATGGACAATGCAGAAGAAAGGAGACAATCAGAAGGTGATTGGGACCAAGTGGGTTTTTACAATAAAAAGAAATGAACATGGAGAAATACAGAGATATAAAGCCAGACTCGTTGCACTTGGATATCGACAAACCTATGGTATTGATTATAAAAAAACGTATTCTCCAGTTGCGAACTTGAATTCGATTAGACTTTTCTTATCGGTTTGTTGCCAAGAGGGTTTTCTCGTACATCAATACGACGTTGACACGGCATTTTTGAATGGATATCTGGAAGAAGAAGTATTCATTTATCCTCCACGTGGGGTGGAAGGAAAGCAAAATTAGATCTGCAAATTCAACCGGAGCCTTTACGTATTGAAGCAATCAGCAGCAACATGGTTCAAAACAATATCAGAAGTATTTGCAACCATGGGTTTTTCTCAATGCCGATCCGACTCGTGCATATTTGTCCGACAGCAAGGAAATTCAATAATTTACATCACTCTATACGTTGACGACATGCTGGTCGGAGCAAAGATGACTGAAGAGATTGAAGACATTCATACGAAGCTTTCCAATCGATTCAAGATGAAGGATCTGGGAAATGCTCGGTTTGTTCTGGGTATCGAAGTCAGTTATGAACGAGAAGCACGGAAACTGAAGATCAACCAACAATCAAGCATTAGAAGGATGGTTAAACGATTCAATCAGGAAAAAGACAATTTTGTCACAAATCCATGTGTACAAGGACAGTACTTTTCGAAGACGGAACAAGAAGATCCGAGGATGAAGTATCGACCGTATCGTTCTTTGGTCGGTTCTCGTCCTTAAATATCTACTGGAACAAGACCGGATATAGCATTTTCAGTGTGCCAACTGAGCAGAAACTTGGAGAAACCCAGTGAAGAACATTGGAATGCAGCCATACGCGTTCAGCGATACTTGAAGACAACAGCATCGAATGGTATTATACACCAAAGACGAAAGAATTGGATCCAAACCAGTGCATACAGTGACGCAGATGGGGCAAGCAACAAGGACAGCAGAAAATCGATGTCTGGCACTATGGCTATGATCAATGAGTCCCCGGTAATATTCAAGTCAAAATATCAACAAAGCGTTGCGATGAGCACTGCTGGAGCAGAATACATGGCTCTTTCATTATGCGCAGAAGAAATAGTACGGCTAAACAATTTACTTACTGAGATGAAGGTGCAAGTCAGATTTCCAGTGAGGATATATGAAGACAACCAAAGCACAATTGCTCTTGCAAACAACGATGGAGATCAAAGTCGTGCCAAGCACATTGATATCAACCTTCATTTTGTGCGGCAACATGTCAAGCTAAATAACACTACCTTGGAGTATATCGAGAGCAGAAAGCAACTGGCCGACTTTCTCACAAAACCTCTATCGACAAGACAATTCCAGGACTTAGTCGCCAAGTCTAATATAGGGAATTGCTTGTCGAGGGGGAGTGTTGAGCAAACAGAGAGCTCGACAATAACTGCCAATCAGAGTGAGATAGAATAATCTAGGTAAAAGTAGGACTTAGAATAGTTACACGAAGTAAGGATCCTAATACATAATTACTTTCCAAATTCCCCCGATAAACAACATTGAGATTGCGTCCCTATGTCCTGCCTCTAAATTTCAGGAACTAGTTCTCCAAGAGGATTTACATGTGTGCGGAGCATTGCGTATACAGTGACGGCATTATATTCAAGCCAACACCAGAGTTTCATCGATAGGTGTTGGAGATTAACAATATAACATTTAAGCGATGGAAAGTTCGTAAAGGCTTAAAGTAATGGTTAGGTGAACAAAGGACATAAATAAACGTAACGTAAACTCTCAGTTTTGTGTGCTAAAATGTTAGGCTGAGCAAAATGAATAGAACAATTGATTCACAAAGCAGGCGTAAATCTGGGCAGATCGCCGAATAGCCACTTTCGCCGACCATCTGAAGCATTTTTTTAATAATTTTCCCTGTGGTTGTTTGCTTACAGGCTCAGCTTCAATTTAGATATTCGGGAATTGCAGCGACCAGTTTAGTAAGCTGAACTCACTTGATTTTCCCATAGGTCAGTTTCTCTGACTGATTTCGAAATCAACCCTAGCCCGTTGATGCCCAAATCTTGTCAATATGAATATTTTGATTGTATGATTAATTTTTAGAAGTATCAATTTTCAGCAGTCAAGTCTGGATGCGTGTCAGTGGCTTTTAAGACCAAAGGTGAGAATGCTCGACGGCGCGCTCATTTTCTTTCTGAGTAATGATGATTTATAGGTTCTGTTTTTGCGCATGCAGCTTGCGAGCTACCGAACCCGCTCATGGAGCCTGCTGTTGCAAGAATTAGAAGCGCACTTCTATTGTAGTCAATCTGACAACGTGAAGTTCGTTGCCTTTTGCAGCGAAGTGTTGTCCTTTTTTTGTGGTTTGTGTAACGGGACTGAAACCCGCTTAGTTGTTAGCGATGCGCAGTCGTGAGGAATTTGTAGAAGACAAGGCCAAAACAAAAGTGTGTTATTAGGTGGCTCCCTGCGAGAGCCAACCAATACTGTCTACTCTGTGATTGGCTATAAAAGCCCCATAAACTACTAATAAAGTTGTCCTGTAAATGTAAATGGCAAAAGCATCCAACTACCGTAAGATGCATAACCATGTAACAGGACGGCCTGTTACAGTTTGGTTCTTCGCCCGTTGTATAAAATAAAAAGGATCATTTCGAAGAAGCAACATATAGTGAAATGAAAGATATGCCATATAGAAAGGTTAATGCAATCATCTATCATCCAACAAGGGCTAGCAAGCATCACGAACGAATTTTCAATACTAGAGCATTCTTATCAACTGTGCGATTTGCTGCGGTCGGCTTCGTCTGCGCCTGGTATATGTCGTGAAGCTGTTCGCTGGTGAGAAGCCGCCCTGCGACATCACCAGTCTTGCGCTTCTTGGTGGGGCCGGCTCGCTGCTGGTGGGAAGTGTCAAGTCTCGGTTTCCATAGCCGACTTGTGAACAAGCCATGCCTGGCTCCACCACTTTTAAAAAGGTTGAGGCGCTTTGCCATTTTCGGGAGTGACAGTGGGAAGAGGCCGGCGGTGCAAAAGTCAGCCACGCAAATCTTCCGCAGAAGCGACTGCGTCCATGTAGCGCTTCGCATTCGGACTGCCGCTTCCTTTCTTACACTTCGGTGCAAACCACGGTACACAATAACATAAGTCAGTGGGTATGTGGAATGAATAGCGAGTTGCAATGAATAAACTGACCAGTATGCATTATGTGCGCACGAACCATAGCACGAATTGTCTTCTTGAAAGCCGAGAACACGGCTATGCCGAGTGGTTGCACAAGGTGTGTTGCGTTGGCAGGAAAACACACGAACTGAATACCAAGTGTTTCTTTCATTTCGACCAAATCGACAGAAAAGTGCGATTAGTACCCGTCAAAGACCAACAAAAGTGAGCAGGGTACGAAGTTTGGGACAGAGTTCAAAAAATTTTTCACCCACCTCAGTAAAGTCCCTCTGTTAATGGAGACGCTGTCAGTACAAGTGACACGAGCTCCAGCAACATAGCAGCAATCCATGAGATTGCGAGGAACCCGCTGACCAAGGAGGATAAAGTGGAGTGGGATTACGTGTCCTGAATCACTCCCAGAAGCCACCACAGACAAGTGAAAGTTTGCGTAAATGCTTTTCGAAGAAACGTTCTATGACCCCTTCAAAGCAACCAGCTCTGTGTTCTTCGTCCGAGAAAGGAAGCTCGTCTCATCCATGCTGTACACTCGCCTCGCCTCGTATCGACCCTCCACGAAGATCTTGAGGAGAGTGCCAAGCAGGATGGAGAGACGGTCCATGGAGCACTCGTTGCGACTCCTTGCGATTGTCTGCGACTCTCTATTCGCCAGTTGTCGGTGGCACCTCATGAAGCGTGAGTACTACCAATCCGACACGGCGATTGGTTTACATTGAAGGCGTGACGCCATCTCACTCGCTTGGCACAGCACGTCGAGCCTGGTCGCAGGCGTGCCATTGAACTTCATGCCCTTAATCCACTCAACACGATACGCCTCCTCTTCTTCCGTCAGCATTGGTGGTGGCCCTCTACAGGCTTGTTATGGATCGTCGCCCCTTCTCCTTAGCTTAACTTGCTTGGTGAGCGTACGCAGGGGGATGCACAAGAGTGACTTCAATTTGGTAGGCGATTTTACTGCGCACACTTGGTCAACAGCATCAGCTAGGGTATCAGTTACATACTGCTGGCGGCGTGCCATTGCTCTTGTTCGCATGTAGTAGGCGCCAAAAAAAGCGGGAAAATATAAAATTCTGAAGGGAATGGCGAGATGATAGATTGTCTATTGTGGCCTATCAACATTGAGAGAACCTCGAGTCACTTTTTTATTGGCAAATATGATTGAAGCACACTAAATTGATCAGAGCGCACTAAAGTGAAAGTTTACGTTACTTCAGAATTTAAGACTGCTCTCTCGTTCAGTTGGTAATAGAGATCATCAGGTTATGATCCCAAGCGCGACGGATCTCAGCTATGACATGCTCTGGGACGACAACAACTTCTATTGAGAGTTTAATGGGCGGATAAAGCTTGCCAAGAAGGGTCACTGGAGCTTTTGGAGGACCTGAAATCAAGATGGAGGACGCTACAGCAGTAGCAATTAGGAGAGCAAACGATTTATAGGCGTTATCTATTCTCTCGACGATGCTCAGCACGCAATACCAATCTATGACCAGAGATACGATGCCGGCGGAGATGCTATGATTTACGCTGGAGATTTTTTATACGGAAAACTTGCACAATCGGGTGCATTTAGGATGTCGACTCCACGAGTGCAAAATGGAAAGGGGGAGCAGTCTGATAAATCATCTGATGAAGATTGATGAAATCACAATGAGAACTTCGGGGATCGGGAATATTATGGATTACCAAGAAAAGCTTGTAGTGCTTTTGGGAAGTCTATCTGAAGTCCATAAATAGATTAAACTGATGATCGAAAACATGCATGGAATTGATTTGATGGCTCTACAGTCGAAGCTGTTAGTACTGCGTCGATACCGGTTAGCCTCAGCAATGGTGAAAATGTCACCATTAAAGATGTGTTATACTTACCGAAGTTGGATCGTCGACTACTGTCAATTCCTGCATCAGTGGTCCTTGGACTCAATTTCTCTTTCGGCAACGAATGGTGCGAGATTAAGTCAAGGATCAAGACAATCATTCGTATAAAGCGAAGTGGGAAGGTGTACATGCTGGATTCACTACCCATTGCACCAAAAGAAACAGCATCTGTGGCATCGTCCATCGGAATTAGTCAAGACTGGGAAATATGGCATGCTCGTTTGGATCACCTTCCGTTTAATCAGATTTAACGAACGCGAAAATGTGCTGCCTGAGTTCAAGTGAAGGAAATCCAATTCACGATGATGACGAACGAGATGATGTTTGCTCGGGCTGTTCAAAACAAAAATAATCGGTCAGATCATTTCCTAAGACGAAGATCATTGAGGCAAATACAAGGGAAGCATTATAAATAGTTCACAGTGATTTCATGGGACAGAAAAAAGCGACATCGGCAGGTGGCTCCAGATATACATCCACGTTTATCCACGACTAGTCGCGATTGTTCAAAGTATACTTTCTCAGGACAATATCGCAAGTGTTCGGTATTTTCCCGAATACAAAGCCATGATGGAACGTTAAACCAAGGGAAGAATCAAGTAAGTTTGGCCGGATAACGGTACAGAATATTTGAACAGGCGGTTCGAAGAAGAGTATCGACGAAATGGGATAGTTCATCAGACTACGGATCCGTTCTCACCGCAAAACAATGATTGGCGGAAATAATGAACCGCACACTCATGGAAAGTGCTAGTGAAAATGATGGAGCAGAAGAACGTGGAAAAGGAGTGGTGGGCGGAAGCTATCAATACGGCAGCATACATCACAAATGACATACTAAACAGTCTCCGACCGTACTCAACACCGATGGAAATCTCTTTCAAAGCAACACCAGATCTCAGTCACCTTCCTTGTATTTGGATCTACTGGGTTTGCGCATATCGCAAGTCGAAGCGATTCAAATTGGACGCGAATGCCTACCCATGTTTGTTTCTGGGCTATGCTGACCACTCTAAAGCGTATCGGGTAATCAACAGATTGACCAAGCGAGTGGAGATCTCGCGAAGTACACAGCTAATTGAACGAAATTAGTCCAAGTATGTTAAAGGCGTTGTGCAAAACCCTGACATGACGCAATAAAGACCTTCATTTACACTCCGCACCAAAATAAATCACCTCTCGGTGTTTTGGCCGTAACTCTTTCAATTTTTCGAATCAGGAGTTGCCGTTCATAGATGTAATTTGAACGTATAGTAGACATATCTAGTTGAGCTATCACGATCAATCTCGCATTTTGAGCGGTACCTCGCATACAAATTTCTCATTTCACTCTGCGACCAATTAAATCACCTTTTCTCAATACAATAATCAAGTATAAGATCAAACAAAATATTGTCGGTAACTTAGTACTCTGTCTTATTTCCTTTACTTTCGATCATCTCAATGCACCGACGGGGTATCGAATCCATTGTTGACGTGAGAATTTTACTCGGAATGGTTTCTCACTTATCCATTAAGGCCATAGTTAATGCTTGCACGCTATCAAACTGTCTTCCATTTGCATAAACTTTCCTGCTACTGATAGACCACAAGTTCTCTATAAATTTTAGATCTGGCGACTTCGACGGCCAATCCACCAATTAAATATGTTACTCATTGAAAAACCTAATCCTGCGTTATGATACATGTAAACTCGCATTGTCCTGCTGATATGTAATATCAGAGCCATGAATCAAGTTTGCAAAAGGGAGAAGATATTTATAGTCTGTGTGAATATTATCTTCCGAATTTTGTCTCCCACAAAGACGACGAAGTTTGACATAACAAGGGCACTGAAAGCACCCCAGACCATGAATAAACCTCCGCCTACTTGTCGTCGCTTAGTCCGACGTGCTCGAAGGTGGAGGTCACGCCAATAGTGCTGAAATCAATCAGGACCATCTAGGTTCCTCTTCTTTTCATCAGAGAAGATAATCGATTACCATAAGAACCGGCATCTTTCCGCAATAGCATGCTCTTCGCCTATGCCACGCGGTCAGGCATAGCTTCGGCTGCCAGAAGTAGAGTAGTCACCATTTTGGTATACCGCACGAAGCCAAGATTCTGCCCAGAGCGTGGGTTTACAAGCTAAGACGGCATGACGGTGGGACTATCGAAAGATACAAGGCGAGCTTAGTGGCGCACGGTGACGAAAAATTCTATGGTGTCGCTCACACTCA
Source organism: Albugo laibachii (assembly GCA_902706625.1). Taxonomy (NCBI): domain Eukaryota; phylum Oomycota; class Peronosporomycetes; order Albuginales; family Albuginaceae; genus Albugo; species Albugo laibachii. Next base: position 31,975 of record CACSLJ010000231.1, on the reverse strand, counting down.
CACTTTCTCGGTTGTGGTTGAGAATAATCCCCGGCAAGGTGATACTTGCAGTGTCGAGGATCTGGGGAGTACCTGCGCGACACGGCGATGTGTCAAATGCTTACGCCAAAGCCGAAAAGGAAGACGAACTGAGATACTGCTTCATAATCCGCAGGCACTGGAAATAATGATTGACTATGCTTTCCACCGGCGGCGAGAAGTTGTTAGAGCTAGATTTTCCTTCGCCAGTGTTCATGACGTTTGGGTACGTATAGAAATCGAAGCCAAGCTGCTGCAAATGTCGGCGTGCGGGAAAATAGCCATCTCGCACTGAGACTCAAGAAAGGCCTGGACGGCGTCATACAAGTCTAGCCGACTGGGGAATCTGCTGCTCCACGACATCTTGAACTCGCTGAGTCTCAATACAGATAGTAGACTGATTAAGACTCAGGTCAACGGTAAGATTATCGTGGGTATCTATGTGGACGACGTGCTGGTCACAGGAACCAGTGTAAACAAGTTCAACGATTTCTTATACGACATGCAAGTATTTGCACTGAAAGATCTTGACGTGGTAATCAAGTTCCTCGGCATCGTGTTCAGTTACACCGCCGAATCTGAGTGGGTAATGGACCGAAAAGACACGATCGAAGAGGCGCTCGACAAGTTCGGGCTAGCCGAGTCGGTGCCAGTCAGGGTGCCGATCGATGAAAAGGATGGAAATAAAGAAAGTGCGCTGAATTTCGGTCAATCTAATGTGGACCGCTCATTTCACACGCCCAGACATACCAATTTCTGTACACCAAGTAAAGGGGATCGGCGTCTGGAAAGAATGTCTAAGTAGCTGAAGGGTACAAAGAGACTTGAGTTTATGATGCACGGAGACCAGAACACAAAAAAAGACGACGGCATGTTGCTTGGGGCGTGCAGCGATGCCGAGTACGCCATAAAAAAATGGACCGGAAGTCGGTAAGCGGTGGTGTGATGATAGTGGGTGGCATGGTCGTTGGATGACTGTTAAATAAAAAGAAAGTCGTCGCATGTTCAACGATGAAAGCCGACTTTGTGGCAGCTTCACAAACAACTGCTGAGATCATGGTACCATGGAACCACGAAAATATATCAGCGTGCTGATCCATCCAGGTTTAGTATTACACGTAGACAAACAAGAAACCATTGCTCAAATCAAGGGTGAGTACACGTCACATGGAACGAAGAATCTATCTACGATACATGATTGTGAAAGATCTGGAGATAAGAAAGATGATCAAGGTGCAATCATGCGAATGTAAGACAATTCATGTTAAAATTCTAAGTAAGACCCTCCCAGCACTACGACTCAGCCGGCTCGGTGGACTAGTGATGCTCAAAGGGTGAGGACCTCCCACTAAGGATTTTGAATGAGAGCAACTTTTTATGAGTGGACGCAGCCATTGAAATGGAGGAGTGGATCTTGACAGCTACGAAGAAATGATCAAAGGTAACGGACACAGGGGGGTACTAGGATCATAAGCTAAAATTCATGTAGCCCCCCAATTTATTGTCTCAAGCTCAACTGAACAACCAAGGGTGCTCTGACAGAGTGGTGGACAGAAGCTTCAGCACAGCTGTGTACCTAATCAATTGACCAAGTAACATGGCAATCACGGACTTGGCACCGGATGAATGGGGTTCAAGATCAAGCCTCGTATGAACCATAGTGCGCGTTTGGCTCTCAGAGGTATGCTCACATTGACGGTATAAAGATGACGAAACTCGAACCAAAGCGTTTCCGCCGTATGTTTCTCTGTAAGCAGAGAGCGTCAAAGGATACCATTTATTTGATTTGGACACTTCCAAGGTTAGGATATCACATTCAGTAGAGCTAGACGAGCGGTAGTTCAGACGTATATATTTGAACCGCAGTCATCACAAACTGACATAGTCATTCATTTGAATGGGAAGGCTGCGATGGAAGCGTTACCCCACCTGAACAATACAACAAGGTTATGGATGAGCCCATGAAATCTGCCAAAGAAAGTGTCCTGGATATAGGGATGGATGAGGTTGAATTTGAGCCGGAGCGAGGAGAAACTCAAAAACGCCTTCAAGATGAAGGGCTTGGGCATGGCGAGATGTTTTTGGGAACGAATATTGATCACGAGAAGAATGCCGGAACACTCATGATCAACAAAACGCGGTACATCGATGAAGTTGTGGAACGATTCAATCAGCAGATCGCGAATATTGTTTATAACCATAAGCTGCCAACATGAATCTATCACAGTTGCTTTCACCAGCTATAGAGGCGGATAGTGCTGAAATGAATGTAAGACCATGCCGTTCCTTGATTGAGTGTCTGAAATTGAACACGACTTTTACCTCACCGGACATCGCGTGCGTGGTGACACTGTTATCATGTTTCCTCGAGACCCCTGGAACGCAACACTGGAAAGCAGCTATTCGTGTTTTGCGTTATCTGTGGTCGACTCGTGAAAATGGCATGGTCTTGTGTACCAAAGAGGTTCTGGTAAGGTCACTGCTGAAGCGTTTAAGGACGCTAAGTGCGGAAGCTGCACCGATGATCGACGTTCTGTTTTCTGGAGTCATGGTGATGATTGGGCACGCTCCCGTGGTATCCAAATCGATGTACCAGAGAATTGTCTCCTGAAGATCTACCGAAGTGGAGTATATAGCTCTGAGACTTTGCTCGCAAAATTTGATTTGGGTAAGTGCGTTCATCAAGGACATGTGTCGAGAGCAAGCGGGAGGAAAACTTGTTTCAGGACACAACTAAGGTTCACTTGCGCTGGAAAGGAATGCTCGATATCTTGAAGGGATGAAGCATGAGAATATACGTCACTACTTTTTTCACGAGACTGTAGAACGGGGAATGCCAAGGTCACTTTTGTCGATACGAAGCATCAAATGGAAGACATGCTGAGTCAATGGGATTGTTGAAGCGACACCACTGCAGTGTCGCCTGAGCCGCTCTGGAGCTGGCTTCTCAAAGAAGTGGTTGATCCTAGAAGACTATCTATATAGCTGTTACTAAATAAGTTTAGCTAACTCTAACATACTCCACTTTGCAATTTGCCACCAAAAGCTAGCCGCGACTCAACAAGTAAAACATAATGACTCTTACTTGGGCTATTGCTTATTAGTCTAACCTCAATTGGATGGATGTGCTGATGAGGTGCGCTTTATTATCTCTGACCGTGTTTGGATATCGAATGCAACTTTTTGTCCGCAGTAAACCGATTTCCTTTAAACTTAGTGGCGTTCGAAGGACCGTTTCCGCTCATAGCATCGCTCCTTCGTACCTTTGAAAGTACTTGGCGTGCTATTCAAACATCCCACAACACGCCGGTAGCTTTATTCGATAGAGAAAAGCATCTGAAGCTTGCCTTCATGAGGACTTGCTTGTTTTTGTTGTGGTTACTGTGCTCCGATGAGGGTCGGGCATAACTCCTCCAGCAGCCTCGAATACGCAGATATAAGGAGTAGCTTCGCTTTGATATCAACTAATCATGTCGGATTACGGTTTTTCTATCAATAGCTCCCATTTATTAGGAAGACTTCTCCACACTGGTTGTTGCTGTTCCGTATCCAAGTGATCAATATTCATTTGTGAATGAAGAAATATATATCAGCCAATTCTCTTACGCGCAATTCTTTCCTCTAAAATGACGCGGTTCTAATATTGCTAAGTCAGTGGCTTGAGTGTCAATCCGCTTACACATGCGTTGTTGAAGATTTGCACTGTAGCCTCTTTTATTTATCTGGAAGCTGTTGGCTTTCTTTTGTTATTGTCTGGATCTGTGCAAAGATGAGTGATGCAAATACCCATTCAGCTGTATGGTCGTTCAATGGTATTTTTCTATCCTCTATCATGCGACACGTGAAATTTCGGCTTCGGTTGGGCTCCACAAACGATCGTCTTGGAAACTAAACATCTCTTGTAACTGTTGAAGTTGCCGTTCCTAGATCAGTGTGTGTTGAAGATAGAGTTCAGCAAGTTACGTTACAGAAAGGTACACCATCCCGTAAGAACTTTCTGAGAACATCAGAACGTTGCTGACGAGGGACAACTGCGTAAGTCATGGTATTAAAAATGGTACAGGATACGTTATAGGAGAATTGTTGTAGGCTTAGATTAGCTAATGGTGAACTAAGGACCTATGAATATGTGTACTCTCCATATTGCTAACAAGACAAACACAATAGTAGCGACTTCCGAAGTATCAACGCAATCCGCGGGAATCGAATGATTATCGCGAAGAAATAGAAGTGTTCCTCAAAAGAATCTCGGAATCCCACCAGCTTGGGTATTTAATTGTCTAGCCAATCTTCTGTCGGAATCACCTTATCACGAGCTAAATGACACGAATCACAACTGCACCGACAGTCAGCATCAATTAACAGGTATTCACATGTTGTTTTGAAGTCAAGTGAATATAGCAGAAGAGTATCAAATTGGTAGCTTAGCAGGAAATAGGTCTGGTTTGTTTTCTCATCACTTTTTATGTTATCCGAGCTACGAAATGACATCATTGACGAAAGGCTTTTTGCGTTTCGATCTTCTTCTGAATTCATCAGATCCTTGATTCGAACGCGTTGGATCTTCATCAGATGCATCGTCCAATTCGAGTTCGTCTGGTGTAGGTCGCTTCCGCTCCTCTTCAGACGTGTCAGTCATTTTCATTGCATCTTGAACAGGTATCTGCCGAAGGTACTGATTATATGGAAACTGCGGGCCAAGTGTCACCTTCCCATTGCACATCTCGCAGTATGGAAACGACCCTGAATCCACCATCCATACATATCGCTTAGTCAACGATATGAGCACTACTTTGCGCTTGCGTGTGAGACAGAGAATGCAGTCTTTGAATGCTGCATTTTCTTCTACATTTTCGGTGTCCCACTTGACAACCACCACATTTGCGACTCTACTAGCGCTGAATTCCGACATATCATTATCTCGTATGTGTACATGGTTATCATTCAAATCGACATTGTTCTTGAGGCGATCTGATTCGTAGTCACACATTATTTCGGGCATAATGTCAAGATATTGGCACCAAAATATCGCTTTGGTTTTTTCCATTGATAATGAATTTGGGAGACTGTAGTTAGCCTGGTCAAGAAAGAGACTGATGAAAGCGACCAGATTACACTTTCTGGGAAGTGCTTGCGACATTTTGACTTATCGTTGGACGAGTGTCGTATCAGGAAACAGCGAGGGCTCTCGCTTGACTCGTGATTGTCCAGTAGTGCCTTCTCTTTTCGATCCATCCACTTTACAACGTTATTAGTCGGAGTTAAATTGGTCATATAAATGGGGTGTGCCATGCAGTCCTTGCTATGTTGGATTGCTCCACAATTGTAAGAGCCTTGTCATGTTGATGTTATGAATCTGATTCTCGATCAAGCCTTTTCGAGTCTTCGCGACTATCTTCGCAGCATATAGCTCGAAATTCTGGCTGATTGATCCAGTTATTTTCGGCATGTTTCCAGATTTATCCACCGGCGCCGAAACTTTATACTTGAATAGCTTGCAAAGATTAGTTGAAAGTAAAGCAGTATATCCTCTGCAGAATTTCTATTTGTAACAAGACTTTAACAAAGATTCCGAATCCGATGCTGTGATCACATACAAAGACTATAATCATTATCTGTTTGCACCAAATATTTTTCCAATATGCCTGATCCGCTTTTTGTTTGCAAACATGTTTCACATGCAGCAGCAGAAAATGAATCGGGTTTATAAAGGCATTGTTGCTCGGGTTCTCGGTCATCCCTTTTCGAGCCTAACTGGTTCATGTGCTCCATGTCAAGTGGGAAATCAGCTCGATGTTCTTCTGACGTGCCGACTGGTGTTACCGAAAGTGTCTGCATAGCGCTGGAATCGTTTTCGGTTGGCTTATTGACAGTTGGAAGTTGCGAAAATATCCCACCGATGCCTTCAGTACTAATTTGCGCGTTTGTTTTTGTAATAATCAATTTATTGCATGCTTTGGGAGAAATGCATCTTATCAGATGAGCACCACCGAAGATGTTTGGTGACCCCACAACCCAGTAGTTCAACGAGCCTTTCCTACCGAAAACTTTTTCCATTTCTTCCACGTGTATGGCTCCCGCGTGTTCCAACAAACAATACTGACAATGTGCATGCTGAATTGTATTGACGGATATGGTAAACGAATCCAAGTTCTCAGCGTAACATCCAAAGCGCCAAAGGGCGACGAGTATGCAACGGAACAAAGTCGCTTTCATTCCAATAGGTAATTTATAACAATGCTGACGCTATTTGTACTATAAAGCTTACGCGGGAAAACACGCGCTACTTTTATTCTCAATTTGAAACACAACACGCTGCTCGTTCCATCGTCATCCACTAACTGACGCAGCTTTTACGATTGCATATCCTGGAATAGCGGATACACCTCAGAGTCTCAACGTGTTGAGAAAACCTTCTCTACACTCTAAAACTACATTAAATCTAGCAAATGACAATTTCGGATCACGTGTAATGTAATGTAAGACGCTTCTAATTTGTTAAAGTTACCACGCTACGACAGTCCCCTTCCTTAAGAGTACCACGATTCCTCTATCCTGTTGAAAAATTCTGCAAATTTTAAAGCGCGTCATTCAATTGACCATCTATCGTGAATTTTCCGATAGAATATATATAGTGTGTATCGTGTTGGAATAATTGAATTCGAAGCCATTACACCATGTATTTATATTATATATATGCATTGACTAAAAAAAACCTTGCACAAACGTACGCATAAGGACAGTTTTATTCATATCCCTTCGGATTCCATATTATACGGTGCACGACATGAAACATCAAACGATCCAAACCCTGTACGACACCTTTTCGATACGACCGAGCCAGACAATATATAATTCTACAAGCTGTGCTAGGTAGAGAATCGATGAGACTCACTCGTCAAACTCTCCAAGTTTTGGAATGTATGTTTGCATCGAGCACTTGGGTTGTAAATAAAAAAGGACTCCAACAAACAAGAAATACGGGCATCGTCTTTATTATTTTACTCATGATATCAGCACGACTATCTTCGAAAGCAGTACAAATCGTCACAGATGATGCTAGTAGAAGCGATTAATCTGCGATTCCCGACCATTCCTGGAGCTAGGAGCGCGAGACATCAGGACAAATGGTAGCATCAACACCTTCAAACACACAATCACATTCTATTGAAATTTGTAATTGAAGAAAATTGCTAGATTCTAGCCAACGGGAATATATAAAACAGTCAAGTCTGTGCAAGACGAAGCACCATCGACCAATCTGAGACAAACTCTCTGGGTTCGAGATTCCCGAACGGACGAAGCACATCATGGTAAGTACTTCATGTCAGACATTTTCCTTGGTTGATATTGGCACTTTGGCCGATCATGTCGAGAAGGATCGGTATTACGATGGGTTCAAACACTTTTGCATGTCTATTTGAAGTAGCTTTCATGAATTATGCATAGTAAGGGCAATGGCAAAATGAAATCACTCTTTTTCAAAACCATGGTCCATTGCCAAATTTCTCGCGCTATTAGAACACCGATGGATGTTTTGGCGTTATACAAACTAATCTAAAAAGATCTATAAGGACTTCACAAGATCTCCCTAATCTACGCTGATCGATATAAGGTCATTCATTACAATTGCAAATGTATTTCGGTATGTTTTCGAGCAGTTCGAGTGAGCTCCTAGGGAATTTGCCTTACTTGGAATTCAGATCACGTGTATGAAGCAAACGCTACACCTCTTATCGGTAAGCGTATTTTCAAAATCTTTTCACATTTATTCACAAACGTATATTGCTTCATTGAATCAGCTTAGTAAAGCATTGGCCCAGGTCCATTATCCCTAAGTTAAGTTTTTCAATGAGCTTCTAATTGTCTTTTCCACGGAGCCGCCCTTTCCGTGTTATAGCTGTTTCCGTTGCCTGGTTGCCTTGTGAAATCGATGCACTTTGAGCCACTCTACCGTACAACTTTATGCATTGTGAGCAATCAAAGCCAACAGCTCACCAGTCACCCTCAAAGCTTGATCGGTATAAAACCCTTCTAGGGATGAAAGTACTTGACGAGTATGTTGGGTATTCAAATTATGAGTGTCGAAACGTAGTCTAGATTAGCTCGAGTAACTCAGGATGGTTTCATTCTGTCTCAAATCAGAATGAGTCTCCATACATGCATCCGAAAATAGCCAAATACTATCCGACATTACCTCGTAGCGTTTAGCGATCCGCTGCTTAATCACGTAAACTCCATTTATTTTTTCGCGTTCAAGATTAAGATATCGATAATGGTTTGCGCCAAACATTTCAACTGTCGTGTCTTTTCCGACTTGATGGATTTGCAAGCTGAGACATACTAATCAAGCCGCATATCGTGCTTACAGCCCAATTAATTGTTATTTTTGTTTAATAATTATCTACAGTCATTACTTATCGGTGAGACAGCCTGCAGTTCTTTGATGTGCTATGTACGAAAGTCATGCTTTGCCTTTATGATTTCATGACCTTAAATGGAAGGAGTGATTTTTCTTTCAGTTGTATCTCTAGAGAGCAAGCCAGCTGATGTGCAAAGAATTGTTCCATCCATAAAGAATGTGTTATTGAACCAGCTTATCTGCAACATCGACTTCACACCGCCTTCTTTTCCTCTTCTCACTGCACTTGAGAATCTGCCCACCTTGATTGTCACTAAACTTGTTTCTTGTCAGCGTTGAAAATACCATAACAGGATCACAAGAGGCATTAGCCTCATGTTGATCTACATTTAGGTCTACTGATGGTCTGTTCTCTATCATTCACATCAAGTACGCAAAACCTCTTTTTTTTACATGTGACTCGTATCGGATGCCAAATCGAATAGAAGACTGATCTGTTGGGCTTCGTGTAGCAGTTGTAGGGTGTGTGTTCCATTCTGGTCAACCGTCCTTTTCCAGTGCAAAACCATTAGAAAATCTGAAATTACAATTGCAAAATTTGGAAGGACGTATTTCGTAATCTAAGCGGTGCGCTTGATATTTGAAACCCTTCACTAGATGCTGCTATGTTCTCGATCCGTAGAAACTCGCTCAATATTTCAATACTTCATCGATTGCAATGCATTCTTGACCAGGCAGCCAAGTGAGTCTCAATCACTCCGTGATTATCGAAAATCCACTGGAAGCGGTGAATATTGCATCCAAAACGAGTGCTCCCCCAATACATCGTTTCGTTGGCGTGATATCATGACAGGTTGTTGTGTATCGTGATATGTTTTGTATAGTATCATGCAGCATGTGAACCAATCCACGTCTTCCTGAAATCGTGAAAACACTACTGAGTTTCGTTCCTTGTCAAATCATGAGTAATTAAGCCTCAGTGATCGGTGGATTCACCAGTAATGTCGTAGTGACACCGCTACTCGGTTACCTGGACTGCTCTGAAACTGGCTACAAAGGAATGGTGGATCCCAGATTAATACGTACAAAACAATTACTAGGACAAGTTTATCTAGTGACTAAGTGGTTCATACGAAGCGAGACTGTCCTAGACAGGGATACAGAGAGATGGCTGTGGGATTGACCCCATTTTCGCCGTGGGAGAAGAGCGTCGAAATGGCTGGCTTACCGAAGGTGGTGCTAAGTATGACATGCTCCAGACCTTTTCGGCTTGTTCGATTATGAGATCTTGAACGCTAACGTCAAGGTGACTATTGCGGAGGGCAAAACGTTATAGGCTCATGGATTAGGATCAGTGAAGTTGACTGGTATGAAGAACAGACGCATCAAAACGATAGACATAATTTAGGTCTAGCACTTAGTTTAGGCGTATTATCGGTTGGAAAGCTCTCGGAACTCGATTCGACTGTGAGGTTGCTGCGTTTCTTTTGTGTAATTTGGATTGATAGCAGCGCGATTGCTACGGGGAAAAAGTTGGGCAAAGCGTTCCAGCTTGACTGTCAGCAATAGGTAGCGCCATTTTACAGTAACGTACGACAGCAGTTTTTGGCTGGATTTTGGACCTCTTAGCCTTTTGGCCAGAATTTGGTCAATAGCCATCCAATGGCAAAATGGAAAATTGTTAACTACTAAGCACGTTCCTCTCTAATACTCTGATGAAAAAAACCTTATTGACACTTGATTGACATCGTTCTACATGTGCAAAGTAGCTGATCTGGAAGTGGCTGCATCGGTTTTTGGCCACTCCTCTTTTTGAAGCCACCAGGACCTTCAATTAAGAAATTTACTATACATTGCCATGTTAGCGTTGTATAAAAGTGTAGTAGTGAAATAAAAAAGCGTATGTGTTGCAAATAAGCGGTAGTGTTGAATAGAAGCGTTAGCGTTACAACTGAAATAAATCAAGAAACAGTTTGCCAAATACGTCTAAAATCAACTGCTATGTTTCGAATCGTTTTTTATTAATTCCGTCTTTCGCAATAAATGAAACACAGTTTCTTTGCAGCTATTTTCCTACTCGTTGCGCAGGTCGTCCTGGGTCAAGAGGCGCCTCTTAACATCGACTGTCTTGCGCTGGCCTTTCTTGTCGGAAGCAGGGGAAAAACTAAAATCTCGCTCCTAATAACTTGCTGCGTGACGAGTCAGGATAACACGGGTTGCTGTGCCTTGGAATCGTTTTCTTTGACGTTTTTGAGACGTCTTATCACCATGGGGAGAGAAAGTGGCCAAATCCCGGCCTCGTCGAAGCCAGCTACGATGTTTTCTGGTTTCTCTTCGATTCTCATGCGCCACGCAGTCGACGCCAACTGAACAGCTTCCTTCTTGGTCATGGCAGCCTTTCCTGTTGCAATCATGAAGCTGTACATCTGACCTTTCAGTATAGTTTTTACCGCGGGAAAAACTGCGACGTCCAGTGGCTGATAAAGGTGACTGGCGTTTGGCGGGAGGTGTACTAGACGTACACCATACGTGGCCGCCTCTGCGTCAATCGATGCATCCATGTGGCTAGATTCTCCACCAAGAACAAGAATCAAAGGCCGCTTGATCGGCAACGAAACCGCGAGTGCAAACGCTGCGATGTATTCTCTCATGATATAGGTCGTCATGAATCCAGCTTCCGAGGTCGTGTTTGTGGCGCCGGAGATGTTGCACGCATCGAGAACGTCTCGGTTTAGTCGCTTCCCTGGTACGATGAATGCCGGTGGAACAACGAAGCTATCAGCAGACACGCACGCCACCATGGTGAGATGAAAACCTGGTTCAACATTCTGAGACCAGACATTCTTTGAGCCCACAACCGCAATGACCTTCCTCGTTTGGAGATTTCGCACGCAATCCGTCTCGTCCAAGCTGAAGATGCGACTTGAACCGGCGTTCTCCTCGCGCGCACAGCGTCCAAAAAAGCTTACCACTGCGTCGTACTCAACGCCGTTGCGAGCCCATTTGATGAGCTGCGCGTTTCTGATGGCAAGATCGGGAAACCTCTTGAAAAAGCGGTCGCACCACCCGCGACCGATCGTCCCAGCATCGCGCGCTGGTCCGTAAAGAGCAGCGTACATACGCTTCCCCTTGTTAGTGAGGATATCGTGCGTTGGAGGAAATGCTTTGCGCTGCATCCCGATCACCCAATCACGAAGGTATTTTCCAACCGCGTTGCCGAGGACCGGAGGAGGACTGCTCCTTTTCTTCTGCTTACACTTCTTCTCCATGTTGATGAGCCGGCGGAGGGAGCGATAGGGAATCTTGTATCTGGCCACCAGGACCACTATCTTCGCACCGGATTTGTGCTCGGCGATGGCAGCAAGAACATCTTTCTCGCTGTATGTCTTGGCTGGCATCTGGTACAAAGAGATTGTAAAATTTCAGCCACAGACATTTGATCGATTTTGTTTTAGGCGCTAAATGAACTGTTTAACTTTGCGCACTTGAAATCGGCCACGAACTGCTGTAAAAACGGGCTGCTCAATCAAAACAATATAAAGTCAATTTTCGGTTTTTGATTGGCGTTTTTTTTCTCCGGACAAAAACTGATGCCGCCCAAAAACTGCCGTCAAACATTACTCAAGAAAGGCGAATGAGTGGGGTCTGTGGCACGTTCGTATGGACATCCAAGCAAAGAAGAACTTACTGAAACATAGCTTTTCGTTTCGCGAATGGTATGCCTATGATTGGGTGAAGCAATGTATCGACACGATATGCGAAGACTGCATGTAGGTGGACAGACCGTAACGCCAATCCTTCTGGGAACACTGTCGAAGGCACCACGTGTGCTGGATTGTTTACACATGGAATGTATGGACCCAACGAAAACGCTATCAAATGAAGGTGCTACTTACATATTTGCACTCGTGGACGACTACTCACGGTATGTAGAGGCGTACTTTATGAAAAGAAGAGCGAGTTGGCCGCTGAACGGAAGGAGTTTCATGCGCTCTTCGGAAGTCAATGGGTGAACGCTTGAAGTTTCTGCTCTCATGTATTGGAAAGGAAATCAGAGACAAGACCGTAGCCGAGATGTACACTAGGAACGGCATCATAAAAAAATGAATAGTGTCGTATAACTCTAAACAGATGATTTTTGAAAGCGAATGGATCACACCATTATGGAGAGGGCAAGAAGCATGCTCCACTAAAAGGGTGTTGAAAGTGCTCGAATCTTTCTTAAAGGACGCGGCCATTGAAACAGGCAGATTGACGCTTGAAAACCTACGCAGAAGAGATTGAAAGCAACGGACACAGGCGGTAAATAGGATCATAAGCTTACATGCATGTAGTTCCCAATTTTTATCTCAAGCTCAGCTGAACAGCAGGTTACTAGCCCAGCAGCAAACGAATTATCTCCTCAACAGCAGGTCACCGGGATGAAACGCCACCGATACGGACATGCATGCACCGAACGTGGCAGCTCTCTCTTTGAGCTGCACGAGGAAAAGAGATCGTCCTCAGGCGCATCCGATGTCCAAGACAGCGCGAGTCATATCTTCGATGCGAGCTCTGACCGGACAGACCGGCTAGAGGAACTCCTCGAAGGGATAGTGGAGCAGGAAGCCCAGTTTATATCGAATCAGCGGAAGATACAAGAATAACTGAGTCGGCTGGACGAAGCAGCGCCCATGCCACCCTACGAGTACTCATTAAGCGCGTTCAATAAATTCATTAGAGCACGTGACCGTCGGATGAGGAGGAGATCACTTGATGAGCCATTGCATAATGCCGTGCCGATAGAGTATGCGACCGTAGAATGAAGGTTTGCTCACTCAATGAGACTTTGCATCACGCCGTGTCGACCATAGCATCATGATTGCCGCCGTTCAAGCAGCCGCCACAACGAGTGAAACAGCGTCAGCGGCCGAACTCGTCGCAGCATTTCGTGCAATAGGAAGGTCATGAGTTAATGATACCAAAGCCCCGAGATCTGGTCTGGCCCGCTTTGCCAAGTTCACGAGTAAGGAGATATAGCCAGGTGTCGGCACCGGCTTACACGCGTGGAGATCGCGTTTGTTACAGCAGCTAGGCAAATATCAGCCGATGAGAGGAGGCGATTGGCTTGAAGTTCAAAGTCCTGAAGCTGAGTGGTAAGCCATCCGGCTTACTACTCAGCTACTACGAGAAAATTCTACCGGTATAATCGGTGGTTTTGAGCACACGCAGGCGCATCATGAACAGCATGATGATACTATACATGACTCCGATCCCATCTACGAAAAGGATTGAACTGATGACAAGCGAGAAGCGCCACAGCAAAACATGGACCAAGCACTACCAGTACCTGATTTACGTGACTGAGCGGTCGGATAACTAGGAACAGAATGTGCTCTAATGTCTCTGTAACCCGGTGCCTGCGCTCATCCAAACCGCGATATTATCTCGGCTGAGCGAGAAGCCACAGAATTACCTTGTGCAATTCCCCTAGCTTGTTCCATTTGCGATTGATTTTGAGACCACCATGGAAAACCTGCAAAGCGAAAAAGGAAGCTGCCAAGGAGGTCGGTACCCGGCAACGGCCGAAGAAGCCTTGACGGTTGCCGAGGCAGAAATGTCGCATGAATGGGAGACACCGAGCCGTGTTCATGTTATGGTTGCCGTGAGGCTGGGCACATTGAAGCTTACCTCCCCAAGCGAAAAAATGACGCCAAAACGGAATCGATTCTAGTCTCGATATCCATTGGGACTGCTATGAACGCTGACTCAGGCTCGTGGATTCCCGACAGCGGGTCGAGCATTCGCCTAGTAAAAATGCGAGAAAGATAAGGAACGTGTTGAAGTGTGATCAATCGTGTCGCGCGGGGAACAACACAAAGATGCGAGTGACCAGGCAATGGTGCGAGTGATCAAGGTGGTATCATCCGAGCTGAGTAGATCGGTCAATGGAAGAGAGGCTGTAGTTGACCCAGCCGAGGTGTACTACGCTGAGAATCCTGCTGACAACATCATCAGCTTCGGTATAGCGGAGGAGCGCGGTCTTTTCCTCGAGCAGGACGGAATGCACAGGTACGTGGTGCGCCAAACGGACAGACAGAAGAATTTTGAGGTCTTTCGCCGCATCAATGTCCTGACAATCGACGTCATGGGCGGAAAAACGAAAGAGTCGGGTGCTCGAGTGGTCATTTCAGCTGTGCTAGATGGTTGCGATGGTACTAATAAAGCCATAACGGATACAGCGCTGCTAGAGCTGCACCTGCGTCTCGGCATCCTTGCCTATGACAGTGTCGAACGCATGGCAGACTCGGTGGTATCGAATACCCGACTGACCGACCGAGCTCGTCCAAATTGTCTGACTTGCGCACAGGGCAAGCAGTTTGAAAACAACCAATCAAAAAGGAACAAATAAAAAAACGCGGCGATAAAAGATCCATCGTCCTATCACGAGGCAGTGGAGTCATCTCAATCGAAATTACGGTATACTGCAATTCAGGCCGAGTTACAAGCACTGAAAGACAAACAACGGTGGTAACGAAGAAGCCAGAGCAAAAGGCAATCGGAACCAAATGGGTCTTTACAATCAAAAGAAACAAAGATTGTGAAGTTGAGCGATTCAAGGCAAGATTGGTGGCACTCGGATATGGACAAACTTATGGTATCGGCTACACAGATACGTATTCCCCTGTCGTGGATTTAAACTCAATTCTTATTTCCTTGGCAATTTGCTGCCATCAAGGGCTTACAGTTCATCAGTATGATGTTGATACGGCCTTTCTTAACGGTTATCTGGAAGAAGATGTGTTCATCTATCCACCCCAAGGTGTTGAAGGCAAGCCAAACCAAATTTTCAAGCTCAATCGAAGTCTATATGGAATCAAACAAGCAGCTACGACTTGGTTCAAGACAATATCAACTGTATTCGCTCAGATGGGGTTTACAAAGTGTCTATCAGACTTATGTATGTTTGTGCGCAAAGATTCCAAGTCATGGTTTTATGTCACATTGTATGTCGATGACATGCTGATCGGCTCCAGAATTATCGACTCGATCAAGAAAGTTGCAAGCGAGCTTTCGTATCACTTCAGTCTAAAGATTTTCGGAAAGGTGCGATTTATCCTTGGCATTGAAGTGGAATACAAACAAGATTTGCGACAATTGAATATCAGTAAAGAAGCTTGCATACAGAGAATGGTAGAGAAATTCAGCCAAGTCAACGCGAAATCAGTGTAGAATCTAAATGTTCCAGGGATTTTCTTATCGAAATCAAAAGAAAGAGATTTGAGAATGGAATACCGACCATATCGCTCACTTGTCGGCTCTCTTCTCTACGTTGCAACGGACACAAGACCAGATATTGCTTTCGCGGTTTGCCAGCTCAGTCGACACCTGGAACAACCAAGTGAACAGCACTGGAACGCAGCTATCCGTGTATTGCGTTACTTGAAGTCAACCGCAACAAAAGGCATATGTTATGAGGCTAAGCCAGGAAACATTGAAGTCAGTGCTTACAGTGATGCAGATTGGGCAAGCAACAAGGAGAATAGAAGATCGACCTCCGGTATTTTGGTGATGATAAACAACTCTCCAGTGATATTCAAATCAAATTGCAGCAGAGTGTGGATCTCAGCATAACCGAATCTGAGTACATTGCTCTCTCGTAATGCATTTAGGAAGTCATATGGTTCAAGAGTTTATCACTCCAAGTAAAGGTGAGGATCGATGATTCATTGACTATTCATTAAGACAACCAAAGCGCAATTGTAATTGCCAACAACGATGAGTACCAAAGTCGAGCAAAGCATATCGACATACAATACCATTTTGTCCGTGAACAAATCAAGGCCAAAAAGATCAAGATCCAATTTATTGACACCAAGTTTCAGCTAGCTGATTTTCTGAGCAAGCCAGCATTGACGAAGGAAAACGAGCAACTTTTGATCAAGTTCAACATCAGAAATTTATTGTCCAGGGGGAGTGAAGCTGATTTCTTTGAACCAGTGCGGAACATATCAGTCTAATCAATTTGCAGCTATTGGACAATATATAAATTGCTGTCGGCATCCAGTACGAAAAAGTCTTAGTCTAGCTAGTATAGTGAACTAAGGACCTTATACATTTAATACAGTATACGTATATAACTTTCCGAAATTTTTTAGTGTTTAAAAATTTCAATCCAGCTAAGTGTGCTTTGAGTAACTTCGTCCACATTAGTTGTGTATGGATATCACACAATTTGTCGTTGTTCGTTGGATGCCGCCATCATCGCCCTGCGTTTTGCCGGGATATTTATTCCAATCTTCTTGAATACAATTGCAAAACATTACCCTTTATACACTACGAGAACTTTATCCCACCGATCAAATATGGAGAAATCGTGTATTCATCAGCTTAGAACCAGTCGCAGCAAAAAATATCTGATTCCAGCCATTTTTCGTACCTCTCGCAAACACATATCCACCGGAGGTTCAGACCAATAAATCAAAGCACCATTTCTATAAATTGTTTGCAATGGCGCATTATGATTTCCAATACATGCAGTATACTGGCATGTTCAAGCTACTATTCTCCTCAAATCCGGAAGAAAGTTGATGTACCAGTAATTGCAGCTCGAAACGAATTACACTAAGCATCGAGCAAAGCACCTGCTTCTTTTGGATCTGACCCACTCAAGTGCACATTTCACCGATCAGAAAATCTTGCATGCAATTATGATTTTTAAAAGCTCAGAACATACGGTGACGCAGATCCCTTTCGAGATCATATCAAGCGATCTCAATAAGCACGGTCACTTAAACGGCATTGGCCGTAGGATTCTCTATTTCTAAGAGTTGCGTTTCAGGATGCTCAGCACAGCGCAACTATCTCGTCTTTTAAATGTGCAGGATTTCTTCCATCTTGATAAATCAACCGCGAGCAAATGCGGTTCGAAAACGAATCTGTAAATGAATTTATTGCTGAAGAAGCTGTCGACCAAGTGGGTTCAATTCTTTAATTTACTGCTGCCACCAGATAGGATGCATCAAGCTTCTTATTCTTGAGTATCCGGGAGTTTCAAGCAAGTGGGATGAGTCCGTCTACCGTTGGCTCATTATTGTTTGGAAACGTTGTCTTCATACCCGACACAACACATTATTTTGAAGAAAGAAATTGACATACTACTGTCTCAGATAGAAGGCTCGAACGGATATACTGAACAAAGCTTTCCATTTCGGACTCAGCTTCTTGCAAAGACCGCCAAACAATCACGCTCGTGTCTCATTACTCGATGTCCGACCTGTCAAACATTTTTGTAGTGGAGGACTCTTTTCTCGCAAAGACACACAACAATTTGTTTTGTTCATTCAACTTGTGACATTCACACCATCAAACAAAGCAAACAAAACATACAGATGTTCCGTTAATGAGTATTTTCGTCTTATTGACTCAGACATCCAACGGCTTATTGGAGGCGTACTCCATCGTATTTCCAGCCAAATTTGGTTTCACAAAGATATGATATGCACAAAATCGGTTGATGGCCATGAAGACATAACGAGTAGGATGTTATATCCTTCTGGCTCGCCTCAACACTCCGTGGTAGCTCCAGCAATATGTATATAAGGGCATCAACATCCGCATCTGTTCATATCCAGCGTACATAGCACAGCTATATATTCAATAGCCCCCAAATAACTCTACGCAATTTAAAGGTCCAAAAAGTGCATTACAAAGCCCTCATCATGTGTTTTTCCAAGAAATATGTCGATGGCAGTAGCGAATTGGCTTGACCCGAGGAAAAGCAGGTGAGTGTGAAGAGTAATGTAGAATCTACTTTCACATGTTACACTCACAAATAGATATGAGCGAGTACGTACATGTTCCGGAAGAAGGGTTGCAAGTGAGAGAAAAGCATTAGTTTGCGTAGAAAATAGTTTTTTTCGCATCAGGTAAGCTATTTGAGGTTAGGAAGCGTCTTCGAGTTAATTCTTCGAGCTGCTATCGGGTGTTGCATTAGGGGTGCATCAAGGGTCAGAACACGAAGCGTGTGGTGGTTTTCCTGGTTGAGATATCTGGCGTTAATGGTGGGGTGTGGATAACATTTGATAGCCAGCACCGCAATTACTGAACATACACACGCTGCACACTTTATCTGATTTCTGCCGTCAATTCTAGCTTATTGCTATAATGAACATTCTAGAGACAAGCAGAAAAAATTCATTGACAAATCAATCATAGTCCAGTGTATACCTGCAAAGTGCAAATGTCCTTACTTTTTTAGGTGTGGATGCGCAACATGTAAGGATCATTTTTTTGGCACCATGCCTGATTTCGAAGAATTACAATTATTTGTGCGACTTCCGTCGTAAATAAGGACGCACAATACGACTTTCATTCCATTCGCAAGGACTTTCTTGATTTTCAGAAGTTTACTACGGTTTGTAGAAATTTTTCAAAATTTCATCGGAAGTAATAATGAATGGTAGCAGCTTGCGCAACGAGGCATATGTTTATGTTACTGCCTTGGATTTGAAAGAAGCATCATTTCAAAACGAGGCAATAAAGAAAATTCACACTCTTGCACGGTCTAATCCATAGTCATGCGCATCATTCAGCTGCGTTATAAGCGCTCTGTGTGTATAGACGAGCTAAACTGAGAAAAGACACGTTTTATCAAATGACATGTTCCTTCATAGCGAGTACCCGTATTAAAAAACAATTTTGAGTTCAGCATCTCCTCCAGTCACCCATTCTGTTTTCATCGCATTCTTCTTTAGGTCAAATGTTTTCAAAGCGTTAACAATGATAGTATTTGCTACCCATATCGTGTATATCACGAGTTCACTTCGCTCAGCTGATATGAAAGTAAAATTGAGTGTCTTAGAACACTCCATGTCAGCATATAAGCACTCCATTATAAATAGGTTGGTGCAACTCACTGAATAACGTTTGTAAGGCAGAAAGTGTATAAAGGAAGACTGTCGCGCACCCAATAGCTGGCTTGCATTTCGTGTTCTCAAATATTAAGGCCAAGTGCTGCAGACCAACCGTGTGCAATATCAAAGTGCTCCCAATAATCGGATTTGCTTTGAGTTCAACCTGTAATACCACTTACGTCTCGCCAGGAAATCGACACTTATTATTTTGGCTTTCTGAAATCGATGGATTCAACAGAATCATAAAATGCTTACACATTCTCCAAGATAGCACGAATGCGGAATCCTTGTGTACTTTGCATGATTACAAGAGATGGTACGGATCGCATGTTATTAGTCCTTTATGCAGCAAGACATGAGATATTGATGATAATGCGTGTTCATGCAATAGATTTGTTCAGCTCGCGCAAATTGGTCAATCCATGATAGTGTTGCGTAAACTTTCTTTCGTAAATGTTGGCCTACCGTCACTATCAGAATCAATCAAATGGCGGGATACGTAAAGTTAGGAAGCCAGTCAAATCATCGACCGATTCCTCTATTGTACAAGATTACAGATCTCATGGATGATAGAAGGTGTCAAAAAGGCGTGTATGATCCAGCCCACCTCTTACAATCAGAACCTTATACCGTCCGGATAATACATCACCTTGTCACAATCACCTTGTACCATTTTATTGGCGCAGGCTGAGCTGTACAGCACGGTTGTGATTGGTTTTACCAACGCCAAACGCCGATCGCATACTCATTTGATCAACTTAATTACCCATAGAGAAGAACGACCGTTCGCAAGTGTGCATCTCAGTGTGTTGCATGCTGAATCTGATTTCCATGTGATTCTAATGGATCTATTTTTAACATTTCTTGCTGCAGAACATCGCTTGGTAAAGCCTTACCAGAGGTCCGATTGGATTGGGTTGTAGATGGATCAATACACAACTAATGAATCCACTTATGTGACCTGTCTCGGGAAGATTCTAGAATCCATCTACTAAACTGCTTTCAACTTTACCACGCTGGTATCGCTCCATCCATGGAATTCAAGGCAAAATGATGAACGAAAAACGCAATCGAGATTTGCATTTACAGCTTGAGTGATTTCAGCTACTTTTTGTTTACAACGCTTCGTGTCAATTCTAGGCAGTCATGGAACGCTGGGGAAGAATGCAAAACCCTTTACATACGCACGAACATTTAGCAACACTCATAGGCCCCATACTGGATCTTAGTGATGAAAGCAAACGAAGCGTCGTTGCTCATATTCGGGAATCGCTATTGCTGATCATAGGAATGCACATACACAAGTGTCACGTTCTTACCGACGAAATGCTACCGTCCTAAAAAATGCCCACTTTCTCGTTTTTATTCGTGATGCGGCTGCTCGGACCTACTTTCCTAAGGACCTCGTCTTCTGCTACGAACCTTGGTTTGAATTTCAGTATTTCCCCAGCATCATGATAAAATTCAAGATAACCAGACCCAATTTTAATCTCATTGACTTCACGCATTCATCGGTGTTTTTGACGACTTTATTTTCATGTAGAAATATTTTTTGACATAAAACTAGCCTCATGACATAACAATGTGAAAGATTATGCACTCTTCTAGCAGCTGCGAAAATAATAATGCATGTAGCAGAAATACACACATGCTAATCTGAATAACGTATTGCTAACTCATTTCTAGCGAGTCAATTTTGCACTGAATGCCAAGCCGTAGCCACTATAGCCGTTCAGTTTCTCTACAGATGATTTTAATCCCGCATTCCTTTGATCACGACCCTATCTATAGAAATGCTTCAATTTTCTCCAAACATCTGAAAACAATCCATAGTATACATTTCGCTGTAATTAAAGGGAGCAGAGACTCACCCTGGATAATGATGGCAAATAACGCCACTATTCAAGTAAAGATTTCCAGTTCATTTGATTGGTTGTGATGCTTCTCTCAATCGGTTGATCACGAGAATGTCGGAATGAATGTGAATATTCGGTACAGTTTTTCTCACCTTAACTTCTTAGTGATGAATAATCACTCTTTGATGAGTACAGAGCAACTGGATGATATGGTGATCACTTCATCATCGATACCTTTGAATGCAACGGAGCAGAGAACGCTTGTTCCATGTATCAGCCATGTACCAGGCGAGCAGAACGTTCATAATGGATCAAGCGGAATGAATCATATTGTAGTAAGTAGCTCATTGCCCTGAGGTAAAATTCATAGCAATATTTCATGCAAAACAGGTGGACGAGGACATCTTGAGCAATATTCCACTTGAACGGCGAGAAGTCGGGGTGTACGATCCCCATACGCTACTGAAATGTATCTTTCATTATTACTGTGTTTGGGGACGAAGGAACGCGAAAGAAAGTGCATTGTTTATGCTTGGTAAGTATATATTTCTCAGTCACGTGCAATTCCTTATCCACCAAACGTGCAGATCATTCAAAATTCGGCAGAATATTCCGGGATTGTCCGCATCTCATAAATGCCAAATTCCCGCGCGCTGCAATTGATCTTATTTTTTTCAAAGTTTTAAAAGCTGGAGAGCGACGCATTAAGTATGCCAGTTTCTTGGATGCTCTTCGCTTAGTTGCCGTCGGAAAATATCCCAAATTGGTATGCGTGTATCGCATATTACCATAAAAGATATTCTAATTTTATGTGAAGCCGTTACAACAATCGCTACCTAAATTAGTTGCAACGCATCTCGCAAGGCTGCCTTGTATCACTGACCTAACAAATGATGAAGAGGTACGAAGAGCGAACATAATACAATTTTGACAGCGTGACATTTTAGCTCGAAGCATTATTCGTTGTGGAATAGACGCGTGGACTATGCGCAGTAAGACGTAATAATGATCATTTGAATTTGAAAATCGACTTGGAAAATAAAATTGCACTCTATCAGCTCGATAGTTCTTGAGAACAAATGAGCATATACTCATTTCATGTCGCTCCTATTTTTGACGAGATAGGCCTGCATGCGAAAGATCGCTCTTTTTTCAAACAAAGGAATGCTACTAGGCTTTTTTGAGTCATTTGTATATGGAATAGAGAAAATCAGACTTTGGGCTTCATGAGTTCCTTTGAATGAACAACAGGATATGCCGTCGTAATTGTGTCCCTATTACGTTTGGTGGTCTCGGGATCAGAATTCTCGAGGCTCTTGATCAGAGGGAAGGAATATTCCGGAAACACTAATCCGTAGTAGCTAGCAAGAATAAAAGTACTGATTTAACACAAACGGAAAGACTCATCCAAGTGCTCAAGGACAACCGAAAGGGACAATGCTGACCATCCGACGTTGTATCCGATATTGAGGATACACGTCGTTTTGTATTGCAATCTCACAAAACTCTACAGTGAGATGAGCATTAGCATCAACCTCTGCGTGCGTTTTCATTAACAGAATCGTCTCCACTGAAGTATTTTGAACAAAAGAATTTGAGACAACGCTACAGGAGCAATTTACCGATCCATTCATTTGTGGCAAAAGGTATGTCATTGCCACATTCTTTCTTCAGCAGGCTTTAATGAGGCATTCTCATTGCGTCCATTTGATCCAGTTCGTACTCCAATGCACCTTATGATTAATTTTAATGGCAAAAGTAAAGTGGTGAGTGTTTGCACCATCAGATACCTCTTCTTCCACGGAGCAAAATTACTCCGTTCTCGTTCGTCATTGAGCAGCGCGTAGCCACCTATTTAGTCACTACCCATAATTCACAAGAATTATATCAAGTGACATGAAAAATTGATCATGATGGTATGTGGTGTCACACGATCTCGACGGCGTACAATCCATCTTCACATGAAAATATGCTAACGCAGACGTTCATGACTAAGTCATCTTAATCCTCGAATTCAAGTAACATCGCTTCTGTAACACTCCCCGAAACGGGTGACTCATGGAAGTAATGCTCCAACACGATGCTGAATAGCCCCCACGTAAACAAGGATGCTGTATTTGACGTAATCATGCCGGTTCACAATGGATCGTACGCTGAAAAGAGGAATGCCAACACTTCGATACTTTGAGACGTGTGATCGACATCCTCGATCCTCGACCAACGCGCTAATGTCGACGTATCTCACACGGATTTGCCAAATTTTTCCTTTATACATTGCATTGCTTTTGATCCTCTGACACTCTATGGTGATTGCCAATTAACTTGAAGTTATGTGTAGGTCACAAGCTCTTCTTCCGAAGGTAGCTTTGAATATTCATTCAAGCATGCTCCAACTTTAACGTCTCCAAACAAATTGTACTATTTTGTGATACATCGAGTATGAAGACTTAATACAGGCCTCCCTTACTTAGTGAAAGCAATCCATTGTAATAACCCCGCAAAATAGATTCATTATCCTTTTTTCCATGAAGCAACCCCTTCGCATGCGGGCACGACTGACGATCAACCAGAAACGCACGCTCGTCCAGCACCACTCTATTAATGACGCGCACACGCTGCATGAACTCAGGCTGTGGGCGAAAGAACGAACGATTTGCCTTGGCACGTGCACCTTCCGTATCAAATGTAAGTCAGCTGTTGAAGAGGTTTCACACGCACCCAGAACCTCTGCAACCGTGCACGATGCAAACGTCCGTGCGTCAAAATCTCATTGCTGCTTGACGCGCAGCTTCTAGTTTAAATCGAGGAATGCGTTCAGTGGGGTATTCGTATCGCTGGTCATTTAATTCGGCTCAAGGCGGAGCGAGTGCGAGACGATCTGGTCACCAGCAGCGTGTCAGTGACGACGCGTAGTCACTTGCTCGAGCTCACATCTTCAAAAGGCTGGCTATATAGCTTGAACGTCACCACAATCGCAAGTCACGGCATACGAAAGGAGAAGCCGGATCAGCTAGTGCTGCTGCAGTTGAAAAGGATGCGTAGCGCTACGTCACGCATTCCTGACTATGAAGCGAAAGGTGTATACAATCTCAACGAGAAAGCGCTCTACTACGGCAAAGCGCCCACCAAAACCATCTCCAAAAAACCAATCTCTGGGGTAGAGCGACAGGAAGCGTTTGACTGTCACTGTGGCAGAAAACGCTGATGGCACAGAAAGCTCCAGTTGCTGCTCGTGAGATCCACGGTCAAACCGCGCTTCTTTGGTCGGCACTCTACCGAGCCGCATGAGGTGCAATACAAGAGCACCAAAAGGGGCTGAATGGTGCGCGCTCTCTTTCAGGAGTAGTTGTATGGGCTCAATGAGCGCATGAAGAAAGAACGCCATCACGTCTTGCTGATCCTAGACAACGCTAATGCGCATTGCACCCAGACGCTTCTTATCAACGTGGACATTGATATGCTGCCACTGAAAATCTTATCGGTCCTGCAACCAATAAATGCGACTTTGGTCTCGTGTCTTAAGGTGCGCTTCCTCCGCAAGCAGGGATGCCACACTGTTCTATGTGGCAGACAGCGTCATTGGAGACGAAGAGAAAAGTGAAAAGGATATCTACAAAGTCGATGTCTTGCAGACAATGCATTGGTGCCGTGATACATGGGATTCTGTGACGCAGTCCACCATCGCGAACTGTTGGATGCACACTGACATTATGCCAGAAGAACTGTACGAGCTCATTCAGGGCATTGCAAATGTGCGCCTCGAATCTACTAAACAAACACTTTTTTTAGTTTGTAAGTGCCTTAATATTCGCTCGAGTTAATAACTTTCAAAACTTAATGCGTAGTTGCTATTTCACTAACCAAGGCAGACCTGTATAACATTACAAAACAATGGAATTACTAAAATGACGCCGCTTGATTCATAAATTGATGCACCCATTATTTGAGCCCCCTCCCTTATCTTAATGATTAGATTTCACGAATTATATGATTATGCTATACCGAGACCATGGTTTTTCAATGTAAATGTAGGGAAGTGATAGTGCACGTATACCTGCAAATAGCACTTTGCACCTATACGACCTTCTGATGCAACTTTCCATTTCGTTTTCTGATCTTAACCTCTGATCAAGTTGATGCATAACAAGCTCCATCTTCTGGCTTGGTTACTGTTATAAACAGTGTTGCTGAAGTTAACCCAGCATTAGGTACAAAACAGCAAGCTGAAATGGAGAATTTATTGATGAAACTAAATCATCAAATTGTATGAGCTTCCAATGAGCCTTAATATAGCGTACAAGAGGGTTGTTACTTGATGTCATGAACTAAACTCAGTCTCAATAATCAACTAGAAGAGAGGCCTTGTTGCATAAAATTGTGAAGTCTCGGCAAGAAGATGTAAAAGATGCAGCCAAACTAAGGAAAACATAAGAACCTGTACGTAAGCTAGGCAAGACTTCTGGAAGCAAATAATTCCTCGTTCAAATTTTATCTTATTTAGAAGGGGAAAACTGTGGAGGTGACTTCTCAATTCCTCCATCATCTCACCGCAGTTGGATTGAAATAAAGAATTTTTTTAGGGCTTATATAAGTGTGTGTACATCTTGTCGCAGTTCAATTTGTCGATTTCGCATTTTGAACTCCTCAAATTACACTAACAATACCTAACTTATTACAATGAAAGTACAACCGTGTCGATATAATATAATAGGGACAATTAGAAAAAGGGTGCGGCTGTTGCCTCAGACGTTTTGGCTATTGCCTCAGACGTTTTGGCTATTGCCACAGACGGTATCATTTGATTGGCTGACAGTTACGTAGCATGGTATCATTGGTCGATTGCATGTTCTACCTTAGCTCTCACAGCAGTTGATATTGCGTTGAACCAAAAACTATACAGGTCTCCCTTGCTTAGTGAAATAGCAAATACGAATCAAGTTTGGAAGGTTATTAACTCGCGCGAATAGCAAGGCAAAGAAATTAAAAGTATGTCTTGAGTAGATTCGTCTAGCGCACATTTGCGATTCCCTGAATGAGCTCGTAGAAGCCTTCTGGTATAATACCAGTGTGCTTCCAACAGTTCGCGATGGGTCGAGTGCTTCACAGACTCTCATGCATCACGGCACCAATGCATAGCGTGCAGGACGTCGACTTTGTAGATATCCTTCGGCCTCTCCTCTTCGTTGTCAATGACGCTGTCTGCCACGTCGACAGCGTGGCATCCCCTCCTGCGGTGGAAGTAAGCTTTGAGACACGCGATGACACCTGCCTCCATTGGCTGCAGGACCGATGTGGTGTTCGGTGAAAGCATCTTAATCTCCACGTTGCTGAGAAGTCCAATACCAGCAAGACTTGACGGCCTTCTTTCTTCATGCGCTCATTGAGCTCATGCAACCACTCCTGAAAGAGAGCACGCGTAATCCAGCCCTTTCATGTGCTCTTGTATTGCACTACATGGTGCTCGCCAGACTGCCGCCCAAGGCAGCGCAGTTTGACCGCGGATCCCACGAACAGGAACGTGAGCTTCTCTGTTCCATCGGCGTTCGCTGCCACAGCGATAGTCAAACGCTTTTTGTCGCTCTTCCTCCCTGAGATTGGCTATGTTGAGATTGCTTTGATGGGTGGCTTACCGTAGTAGAGCGCTGTCTCGTCAAGATTGTAGACATCTTTCGCTTCATAGTCGACAATGCGTGCACGCAGCTCTACGCGCCCTTTTTCGACTGAGGTAGCACAAGCTGAGCCGGATTATCCTTGCGTACGCCGTGACTTAAGGTTGTGGCGACGTTGAAATTTGTATAGACAGCCCTTTGAAAATATGAGCTCGAGCAAGAGACTACGCATCGCCACTGACACGCTGCTGGTGACCAGATCGTCTCGCACTCGCTCCGCCTTGAGCCGAATTAAATGACCAGCGATACGAATACCCCACTGAACGCATTCCTCGATTTAAACTAGAAGCTGCGCGTCAAGCAGCAATGAGATTTTGACGCACGGACGTTTGCATCGTGCACGGTTGCAGAGGTTCTGGGTGCGTGTGAAACCTCTTCAACAGCTGACTTACATTTGATACGGAAGGTGCACGTGCCAAGGCAAATCGTTCGTTCTTTCGCCCACAGCCTGAGTTCATGCAGCGTTAGCGCATCGTTGTTCGCGTGGTGCTGAATGAGTGTGCGTTGCTGCTTGATCGTCAGTCGCACGCGCATGCGAAGGGGTGCTTCATTGAAAAAAGGGACTGTATTTATTTTGAGAGGTGTCTAAAATTCATGGGTTTCACTAAGCAAGGGAGACCTGTAGAGTACGGCTCCCCGATCAGTATATCCATCCATAAAGGACATTCCGGTGTGGGTAAGATAAAACGATCTTCTATTTTATCCAAAAATCAAACATCCGACTGAATCTCAGCACTAACTTTTCTTTTCTTGCACTTCTCAAAGTCCAGGCGGTGTCCTTGGGCGCCACAAGCTTGACATGAGCGTTTATGTGTCTTCTGGGTGACTTCCACATACTTAAGCCCTGATAAATCGCGTCGCGTCGACCCGATGTTGGCGAGTCCTTCCTTTCGAGCGCATAATTACTGGCTCGTGCAAAGTTTTTCGGGTTTGCTGAGATAGTCTGTGAAACGCATTGATTGTCGCAATATGCTGATAGTCTGGTAAGTACCCGAAACCAGAACGCACTTGATCAAGCACCACTGGAAGCCGTTTTTCCGGCCGCGACAAAGAAGTTCTTGATTGTTGGGTTGAGCCAAGTGCAAATTTGAATGAATGTCGCTCAAATGCAAGTCTTGTTCTTGATCCAGATATAGAAACAGTTTTTTGAGCAGGGAAGAACCTAGACAGTGTTAAAAAAACCGTGCAGTTTACATGGTCACATTTTTGCGGCTGACGGACAAATCTGAGCCGTTCGTAAATTTTGTTCAGGGAGAATGAGAAATTTTCAGGTTGATATTTTAAAAATTATCCCTCGAGGCGTGGGCTGTGCATTATTACATATTCTCATTTGCTGACGCTGCCAGGACACGTCGTATTCTGCATGATTATTACCAATTGCCAAGTAAAGCTTCTCACATCACGAGAGTAGATTATTCATGCTAGTTGGCATGTAATGCTTCGTCATACGATGAGCGCATTCACCCGGCGAGTTTACAGTGTGGTCGAAATGCATTATGTGGTCAGTCCACGCATTGACAAATAATTCTTTGTAGGGATCCATGTATCGAATACTTATTTGACGATGGCACTTTCTGCACGCGAATCGAAAAGATTTAAAAAATCATTAAAGGAATCTTCCGATTTCTCGTACATGATTGCTGTCTATTCCTTCATACATGCCTCTCATTCTTCTTCATTTGTGAAATACGCTTTGCATTTTTTACAATGCTTTTTACAATATACCATACACATAAAAGAATGTGGACAGCAGGAAATTGCTCTCGAATGCTTGATATTAACGCCAGTTCGCGATAAAGAACAAAAACGTTCGGAGGATCATTGTCCTTGAAGATCAATCGGAAGAAGTTCATTGCTGGAGAGTAGGAGGATCGACTCGTTATTCATAAAAACAAATGCGATTGAAAATGTTTTATACATTGACGAGCATCCAGCGATATGCAACAACGGTTGCTTCAAAGCATTCGATTTGCACGTGACATCTATCAAAAAGACATCACTGTGACTCCGAGCCATCTCTGTTGATCTTGGATGGGCAAAAAAAGGTGAGGAATACATCCGTCATAGTCATTCACGATTGTTTCCGCATCGAATTCCAATCCGCAAAAATTCTGTACAAGGGCATCCATCGGTGTAAGGTCATCTAGCGCTTTATACCTTGAGGCTTGGCGGACATTGTTTAGTTTGTTTTTAGGGAAAATAAGTTTGTGATCCTTCCGCAACCAAGTTTGAATACTTCATGTTGGGATTCCAGCATCATGCAATCCAACTGTTGTCTCTTCCATTTCCTTCCCGATTCTCGCATGGACAGGATGGGCGCTCGAGGATGTAGATGGCATATGTTTGTGAACCTCTTTGATCACAATGAGGGTCCAGTGCAAATCATCCTGCTTCGCTTCCAAACTGAAAGGACAATTGACGAGTGCCATCGATGTTTTTTGTTTTCTTGTTTTTTCAGCTAAAACAAGACGATTGCGGTAAGAGCCATCCCGATCACATTTGTGAAAAAGACCGTAGAGTGTCCATTACGCTGCTTGTAGGATATTTTAGTTACAATCCCATAGCCTTGAGTGGCAGCGAATTCGTTTAATGCCTTTTCCATCGCTGCGCAAGAGCCAAATTCAACTCCAGCAAGCCCTTTTGTTGACTGCAGAAACGTTTTGTGTGCGTTACCGTCATACTCGTTGCTGTTTTCGAAGTTCATTTATAATTTGTATGTCTGTTGTTGAAAGTTAGAATTGAACTTGAGCAGAAGTAGGTAGAAGTAAAAAGTGAAATGTATTTTTTGTTTTGTTAACATACTGGAACATGCATGCGCTAGAAAGACTTTGCGACTTTTCCGCCCGTGAAGCGGGATAATGCGGGCGCACTTGACCTGTGACGAACAAATCTGGTCATTAGCTCACCTGCTGAAACCTACAGACTCAACGTGTGTGCCAGCTATTAATTTACACTTTCGGCCAACATTCTATTTTTTTTAAATACTACCCAATCAAATGCTACCGTCTGTGGCAATATCCAAAACGTCTGTGCCAATAGCCGCACCCTTAAGAAATACTCCATTTTGTGGAGTAAATAAAAAAGATACTCCACTCTTTGAAGACAATTCAACACTACGCCATTCTGTAATTTAGAGAGAATATTTTGTAGTGTACAGTTCAGCAACGAAAAATTACTTGTTGGCAATTGACAAGCAAAGTACACTGTATTATTTTCGATTTCTTAACAGCTTTTTGATACTATTAGTCCACCATGCTCGAGGAGGACAATCAGCATGCAGATATCAATACAGATGATTATTTTGCCAGGATTGAGTATTTATCGAAACATGATATCATCGACGCGGGGCAAGATTATCATGCTCACATCTCACGACCACACAACGTTTCCGTCAGCGATACTAGGCGGTTTTCAGCAATATGTCCGAATGAAGGTTGCTCTTTCATGGTTCACTTCGCGTTTGGTAGACAATTTAAGCGTCCAAAAAGTTTGAACCACGCTCTTGTCTCATTGGAAATTCTCAAATTGCGTACGCCCAAAAATGTACAGCAACAAGATTAGTGAAGGAAACATCATTACGAGCTTTTTTCCCAGATCATGGATGCGATACTACCCCAAACATCTGATGAACAAAGAAACTACTTTGGGCTGTATAACCACTTACATGAACTGTTTCAATTCATGCAAAGAATTGCAAGAAGGGTTTGATGGCGGTCACAAAGAACAGTACTTTATGTTACGCGCTTAAGTTCAAGTACTGAATGGGATCGACAAAATGCATGTATCGAAATGACTGGCATTGATATTTAGGGAAGGAAATTCACACATTCCAACATTATGCCTCAAGAGGATTATGTGTAGATGGCACTTTTTTCAAGACCACTGTAGGCGGGACATTGCTTGTTGCGTGCTTCTGCAGTGGTAACATGGAGCTACATATAGTTGCCATTGCAGTTGTATCCATCAAAAATCAAGATAACTGGTTTTTCTTTCTCGAGTTTCTACTCGCACATCTTATTCGCCCACCAGCATTCATCGTGTCAGATCGTAATCAAGGATTGATTCCAGCAGTAAAAGCAATTCAGAGCATACCTCATCATCTTTATTGCTTCAGGCATATGGCGGAAAACTTCAATAAAAAATTCAAGTCGAAGCAACTGAAAGCAATGGCATGGAATGTTGCTCGGGCTTTAACGGAAGATGTGTTTAATAAAGAGCTATCTCGCTTGCGGAATGTAAATGCTTCTGCAGGCAAATGGCTGATGTAAATAGGAGCGGAACGTTGGTCATTGTGTCATAGTCCATGTCCAAGTTTTGGTATACTCACCTCAAATTATGTAGAGTCTATCAATTCAGCTCTGATGTGAATTCGCGAGCTACCGATTTTAGACTGTTTGATGGAAATAGAGCGATATGTGGGAAGGAAGTATACCGCAAATAACCTGACAGCTGCTACATGGGTACCAATCACTAAGAGAGCAAGAAATCGTGTTTAGCGTTCTTTACGGTCGGTCTCTCGTCTCCAGGTTACAGGTTACAGGATATTCTACTTGTGCTTATATTGTAACAGCATGTGACAAGATCGGTGAACCACCATCTGAGTATGCGGTTATGTACACGGATACAAGAGCTGAATGTTGCTGTGGATTTGAAAGGGACATGTTGGCACCTTGTGAACATGCACTTGCATGTCTTAAAATCGAGAATCGATTAAGTGAGATGTATGAATATTTTGATGTGACATGTCAAACATCAATGTATTTGGCTGCTTATACGGCAGATACTCATATGGATTTATCGCCCCTAATCATAAAACACAATCTTGTTCATCAACATTGTCAGCGACCAAAGATTACCAAACGTCGTGGTAGACCGAAAAAGTCGAAAAGACATGAGAGTTAGTCAGCTACATTGCTGCTTGCTACAAGTTGAAATGCTTACATTAGGGTCAGTTGTCTGTGTATGAAATGCGACACTTACACTCTTTTGCAACACTTCGCGGTAACCCTTTCTGGAGACTCCAGAAACATTTTCAGTACTTCAATTGTACAGCCTGTATGAAATGTAGACAGCCGTAAAGCATGACTTTTTTTTGGCAATTTTCAAAAATAGACAATCCTGAATACTACACTGGATCCAGTCCGCCTTTTTGTATCTAACTTCCCGGTAATACTC
>CACSLJ010000230.1:0-42209 GCA_902706625.1 Albugo laibachii | reverse complement strand
GCTTATTTTTGATTTTGCAACATGCGATCGAAACAGCCAGCAATAGTTCTCGCATTGGTACTGGCATGTTATTTGCATGTTAGCTTTGGTCAAGAACGTGGGCCATTCCAATTGGAGTACAAGTGGACACCTAAGCATTCTTCGAAAACTGGTCCTAGAGATGGAATAAACAAAATGTGGATATCATACAGGGATTGTTAAAATTGCCTTCTTGTGTCAGCTGCAGTCGATAAGATATCAATCACGAAGGTGCTCTCAGATCCAGCAGCTTTGGATTTGACAATCACAGGTTCCAATTTTGGTTTCAGACGTGTTAAGAATCATTGCATTCCAGTGCTCTCAAGTGGTTCACTGAAACTGCTGACGCCGTCGGAGTTATTATCTGAACATGTTTCATCACATCCAATTATAATTGAACTCGATCAACCGAAGAATAAACCTGTTTGCTTGTTCCAACATCCCCAGGGCAGTGAGACTTGCCGAGCCTGCCTACGAGAAGAAAGTGATTCCACTAGTCTTGTAGAATTCCGGGCCTTAGGTAGCTTCAAATGCCCATGGTGCTTACATGGTTTTGTTTATGTATTGTTCACTTCGGCTTCCAAAAAGGATATCGTCAGCAGGTGCATAATTTCCGGCGCTTGCGACTCTTTCGATATGGAAATGTATCCTGATGATGTATGCGAAGACGTTCACAACACCAAGCTACTCAAGAGCATTCAACGGGGTGCTCATGAGGGTCAGAAGAAAGAACAGCAATCGAATATGGCTGTTCCACGGATAACATCGAAATTTTTGAAATGCGTAAGCTTAGAGGTCAGGGCTGACCAAGATCCAGGTATGAATCAAGCATTGGAGAAATTTATGCGCTCCATAGTTTATAAAGATGGGAGCACTTTTGTGCATGTGTTCGACCTTGGCATTGAGTCTTCCGCGAATGCACTAGTATTGGTGTGGGCTAAAGATGAAAATTTGCTGGCGCGTATCGAAAATTCAAATTGGAAGGAAAAAGATTTGAAGGAGTGTTATGCACACTACGGAAGTCAATTTGATGCGCCCCCAATCGGGGGTGAGATCTCGGTGTTTACGCGTCGGATACACAGCACGATGTTCCGACCGAATTATTACAGCGATTGTGTTATAGTTTACCATGAGCACCCTTTAGAATGTAGGGATTGCATACGCATGAAGAGTATGAAAGCTATACGTTTCTCACGTATGACGTCCCTGATCAAAGTCGAACCTCATCAAATGACAGAGCTCCGGGAGTGCATCTCTGAAAAGAATGAAAAACTCTGCAGCTGGTTTTATTCTACCCCTAACGACATGTTCAAAAAGCATGAGTTCCCGACTTCGCGCAGAAAAATACCGACTTTTTCGGAGAAAGTCAAATCAAATGTGAAGGCTTGGATCAATGGAAGATTGTCAAATCAAGTGAAACAAAACTCTAATGCAGCGCGTTCTTCTGAATCATACCTTTCTTCACCCAAGACCCCGAGAAGCTATTCAGAAGATACATCAAGTTCCAGAAGCAATCCAAATCAAGCTGGTCGACTCGTCACTGTTGTGAAGGTTGAATATGGTTATCCACAGTGCCTGGCATGTCTTGCTCTTGTACATGAAGTATTATATATAACAAGTGGGTTATACAATTATGTCTGGATGGTGGCACCAGAAGAAGGATCGATGGTATGTGATTGCCACGACTGGTACGACAAGGAAGATACATCAAAGGAATCATTCCAGCACAGTTTCCATTCTCTACGGCCGATCTCCTCCATTGAGGCAATCCGTCACGTCTTTGGATGGAACCCTAGTTATTTACATACCAATTCTTTCAAGTACGTGTTGCATATCAAGAATGTATTACATGAAGATTTTTACGGAGTTATGCGAACCAAAGATCCCGTACCCGTTAAAGCGGATTAAAATGAAAGCTTTCCTATGCACATTATTTTATTGTGTTCTCTACCTAGACCACATATGCTCTATTCGGAATCGTATCTGATGCACAGAGCACTTCAAGTTGACAAGCGCCTGAATAGTCCATTCTGTCATCTGATTGTAGCGTCTAATCGGACATGATCATATAATCAAAGTTGAGGCTCTGCGTCCACCCACAAATTGTGGACGATCGAATCACAGAAACGAGAGCATGGAATCATCGAACCTCTCCGACGCTCTTCAGGTAACAAGGTAGGATATATGGCTTGAGAGGGCTCTAGAATCGATGGCCATACGGTAGCTTTCGCTCAACTGCTGCTACTCCACTTTCATCGAGATTTGGGCAGCTTCGATTTACACTATCGCAATGTTGCTTGAAGACTATTTCGTGGGCAGAGTCGGCGCTTCGTTGAGTTCTATATGATGAACACCATGCTCGTTTACTCACCACACCTGCAGTTTCCTCCTGTTACGAGGCTCCAGTTTGCAGAGGTGAGGAGGCGATAGAACAAAGTGTCACGAATGAGGAGGAAGAAACGATTGGTATGAAAATTGACTTGCACAAACGTCGCGCTATTCGCCAGCATGATCGTCAAAATTCTTGTGTGATTGTAACCTGAGAGACTTTGCGTCGATCACGTGGCTCAAAACAATTGCGATAAAATCAGTTGTGAACGTCGGCAGTAGTTGAATCCCCGTTTGGTATCTAGGAACTCCAGTAAAGCTATTATCGATATCACTTGGTGTGGTCATATACCAGTATCGCTTAGGTCTAGAGTATTGAATACCCGATAGAGGACGCGCGTGTTTCTTTCCTCCGAGACGGTTCCCTTCCATAAGAGCTATTCATCCACAATCTATTGAGCGGATTGACGCTTGCCCCGCGATGATGCCTCGCGATATACGGTAGAACATTCCGACCAGAGTGTTGACATAGTGCGTTGTCTCCTTGCATGACTATACCCTAGTCAGCATTTCATTCAAAATAATTGCTCTTGAAGTGTTGACGTACTATGTGTTTGTCTCCTTGCTTCCAAATCGCACGCATGAAGCTCAAACCATAGCACGCCATGACGCTGTCCCCATTTACCGAAAATTCCTGAAGCTCGGCTTTTCTGCGTCGTTTTGCCCAGTGCCAGCACTGTACAAAAGCTCCATTAAAACGATATCGCTGTGAGAATCAATGGCCACGCTATCAAGGCCCCATCGAATGTCATACATTTGCTTGCATCAATAACCCGCGTCGTGATGCGTGCATTTCATTGTCGCGAAGGCAGCGATCATTGCAAAGGTCGAGTAGTATAACGTTGCAACAGTATACATCAACGTTAAGGTGTCACGTCTGTTTTTGGCAGTCGTCTAGGTGTGCACATTGAGTCATAAGAGGGCATTCCGTATGTATAATCGTAGCATATCATCCAATCGTGGGGTGACGTACCCTTGATGACAAGTCACCAAAAGTAAAATCTACCTTCTGATCGATAGCAGAATTCAAGTTCCCTCAACCATCAAAAGTCGACTGATTTGTCTTTGAAGAATGAACGCAATCACTCCGACGCTACGGCCTGAAGCGTTTTCGGCAAAGCTGAAGCGTCATGAAAAGAAGGCGCTAACACTGTGCGGATATCTTCGAAAACGTGGCGAGATATTTACAAATTGGAAGAAGCGGTACATGATTTTGGAACAGGGCATTTTGACATGGAAACATGATGATAAACCAGAAAGTCAGGCCATCAAATCGGCGGCTGTTGTCTCTGTCATCACATGGGGTGGACGGAATTTCGGCCTATGCATAAGACTGGAGAACGGACGCGACTTGTACGTTGATTGTGGGACAGATACAAATCAAGACGTGTGGTATGACGCGATTGAGAACCACATCGCATTGAATAAACTGAAAGCGACGGGCGCTGACACTTATGAAGAAGAAATTCAGCAGAAAATAGCAACGGAGTCACCCACCACCATCGACGACTGCGAGGTTTTGATCACTAGAGTGGAGATATGACTTTTCGCTTTCAATTATATATTCTTGATTTTGATTTTTAATGCAACTCTATAGACTCCTTCGATCTCTATTGTCACCAACTGTGCTTGACAGCAGCATCTCACCACACACACGGCTGGGGCACGTTGATAGTCCTGTTTGTCAGACTATGCGGTCAGTGTTGCTACTTTGACGATCTTGACAGGGGCTAGTCATTGTAGCACGATTGGTATCTATGATTGGGTATCTGTTCCTACGTCTGAGTGTGATTTATCTACGCAGACTTACCACTCTTCATTATGGGCTCCTCGTTGGTCATTATATGATTCACGGCGAGGTGTACGATAAACTCTGATTCTTCGTGACCTCCATACCAAAAAATCCCTTCAAACGCTACAGTCTAACGTATTATCCGCCAAGATAGACCAGCTGATATCTGCCGGACGAGAAATACAAGCCGTTAGATGTTGCGATTTTATGGTCCATGTAGTACTACAAGTTCCATTAGCGTCTACTGCATTAGAGAAATACTGCCAAGGTGAAATTGGGTGATGCGCCTGAATGTAGACGATTGCAGCGAGTGTTACCAACAAGAGCGACGCCTTGTGATCTCTATAGTAGCAGTAGCATGAAGCGGTTTCATTGCATACGGATGCAAGCCACACGAAATGGCTGCCTTCGGCAAAAGGGGTCCTATAAATACATCGAGAGTTAGCTTGTTTTAGTAACAGATTATTATGGCTGCACGAAATGGTCCGCCTTTGTCTACTCTGAATGAATCTTACTTGACCCGAAAAAATCATTCCAAGCAAGTGACACCAGTGCTGCCCCCAGCAGATGGAGCAAAAGATAGCCGGATGGTGTCCAAAGCTCGATCAAAGCACAGGCATTCAGATGTCCACAACTATCCACCAGCAGAAGCGCGAAATGGACTCCAACACTCCAATGACCGCTCTGTTGGCATTTGCGCACCATTTTCGAAGACTTTGAAATCGGTTCGTATTAAACTCGAGAACAAAGCTTTGAGTTATATAAAACAACGGAGAGATACATTCATGAGGACTTGGAGTTTGGTCGATACAGTTTACATACTTGTGGCAGTTCCGCTCCGAGTTGGATTTTTCTTCGACCCGCTTTTAGAAAAAACGGCTACGACTTGGACGTTTGCGAACAAATTGTTCCTAGTGTCCGACACACTTGGTTGTGTCATTCGGATGATCACATGGCGCAGTGAGATCAAATTATTTCTTAGAAAAGTCCACCGCTTGATGTCAAGGTTCAAGTTGCATCCATTTTCGAGTGAATTATTTGATACCACCAGCAGCGTATCAAGTGAACATTTGAGCGGTGACGTCAAAGACGCGTTTGACTCGGCCAACAAACGACACAGTTTTGTTTCTGAATTCAATCCCTTACAGCAGTCAGCTTTTTCAGAAACTGAGTCACCTTCGCAATCGCTGCTGATGCTTCCAGTCACATTGGCCGATATAGTCCCGTGGGAAGTCGTACTTCTTCCAGATCTCAATCTGATGCATATCATGGGTCTAATCCGGTTCATTCAGGCAGCATATCACCTGCCAAGAAGGTTCAATCGTGTCATGTTGAGTAGAAGCGGGACTTCTGCGCTTGTTCGACTGTTGTCCTTCAGCACCACGGCAATGCTGGTCTACCTCATCGCACTTGGGATCTACCTGGCACATGTAGCCGCCTCAGGGTACATGCTCATTGCACATATCGAATGTGGTTTGAACTTTAATCGGTGCTCAAATGATCCGTACCCGGAGTCTTGGGTGTTGCGAGATAATCTGGAAAAAGGGAGTTTGTGGCGAAAGTATTTTCGATCCATGTATTGGGGATGCAAGACAGTGACGACGTTAGGACAAGGAGACCTGATTCCAACCACAATGATCGAAACGAATTATCGAATTTTCATACAATTTCTGGCCGGATTATGGGCCACTGCGATCGGGACAGCATGTTCTTTTCACTTTAGCTACATTGATGCTAATATGCATATTAACATCACAACTCGACTCGCGCAAATGATGAAGGTATGAATTGTGTTCATTCCTGCTTTGGATTGACTGAGAGTCTTCTCAATAGTTTACATCGTCGCGGAAAATTTCATCAGAGCTGACAGCTGATCTTCATTCGTATTTTCGCTACATGCAGCGCACGCGTCACGGAGTGGAGGAAGAGCTGATATTGTCGAACCTTCCGGAGCAGTATCGGATGAGGTGTGCAAATTTTGTGAAATTTAAGCATCTAGAGAAGGTATCAAACGCTGAATTCTGAAGCTCAATCCCATTTTTGAATAATCGTTGTCAGATTACTCTATTCAAAAACCGTCACGGAGCTTTTTTGCGCTCTGTTCTGGCAGGCTTACGATGGGACTGCTTCGTTCCGAACCAGTCTGTTCTCAAGTACAGCGAACCGGAAGAAATGCTTATAGTGTCTTCGGGTGAGATTCGCGTGCAAGATGAGAACATGGATGATTGTGGTCGTTTGATCGCAGGTAGCACGTATGCAGAGCATGCGCTGGTGCAGAAGTCAAAATCGTCTCATTACCTGGTTGCTGACACTTTTTGTGAGGTCTGGTTTCTACCTCGTCTTGCATTCAAACAAACTCTTCACGAGCACTTTCCTCGCGTCTCTTACACCACCGCCTTACAAGACAAGAATGCGGTTCCAACCTCTATTGAGCCAGAGAGATCTGGAACTTTAAAAGGGGACAAAGCATCCGCAGTCAGGAAAGCTTCATCTCAAGTACCGCAAAAGGAACCTAATGCGATGCGTGGAAGACATGGTAAAATGTTCAAGGAGTTTGGATCCGCATTGAGTGGTGTGGCGACATGGAGACTTCCCAATTCCAAGTTTCAAAAGTACTGGCGTGTGGCGGAATGCGTCCTCATGAGCTACATATTATTACAAGTACCCTACTATATCGCATTCGAACGCGAGTTTGGCCTATTGAACAACTCGATGCGTGCAGGACGAAGCGCCTTTGTGCATTACGTAATGGTGTCTGAGTTTTATTGGAACTTTGTGGTCGAAATTTTCTTCCTACTCGACCTTTATTTTCGTTCTCGTTGCTTTGTTCGTTCCACGCACACGCCCATGAAACAAAACAACAACGTATTGGTTCACAGTATCCATGACTTCACCCAGAGTTCCAGTGAAGCCGGTTTGATACTCGAGTCCAAAAGGATTTACGAACATTACCTCGAGACGGAGAATTATTTGGCCGATGTTGCAGCTAACATTCCGCTACCACTGATTTGGGATATCATCGACAAGGATCGGCTGCCTGTGAATGTTGTCAACTTCCTTCGATTCCTTCGGATGCTCAGGCTTATCCGAGTCCGTCATCTCAAGTACAGAATCAGGAGGCTCTTGTTGGATGCCGGGATTTCGTCCGCACTCCAATTTTTGATCAATGCGACCATATTTTGCCTCGCGATGACAATGCTCGCAGGAAGCTTGTTTTACATGGCTTCGGACAAGTTTAGCTATCATCGCGATGAGAATGTCGCTGTCCCTTCCGCCTATAGCTGTCTCGGCGATGCGAGTGTGTATGGAAACTGCTCATGGTATCTATATGACCAAAGTATTTACAACATCAATTCTCCATTCACGCGTTCGTATTACTGGAGCATTGTGTTGATATCTACTGTTGGCTTTGGTGATATCATGTCCTTCTCGACTGAGGAGACTATTGTTGGAAGTATATGGATTTTCATGGGGGCCATCGTATGCTACTTGATGGGCTCGATTATCTCCAGCGCTTTATCCCAAGTCACTATTCTTGAAGCAGTTCGTCGCGAACGCTTAGAACGACAAAATCTCACGCTTTTGACCATGACGCAAGTGTCCAGCTCCACCAAAGCAATCGTTCGGCAGTATTATGCGACAAAGTGGAAGCTCAATGGAAGTGCTCTTTCCGAGGACGAGATGGAAGAACATTTTCCTCCTTCACTGAGAAAACGTGTTTGTGCGTCCATTTACACTGAAGATTTGAAACATTCGCATTCCTTCCGATCACTCGCTTGCGACAGTTTGTACGGAATGGAAGGAATTGTCCTCCAAGAGCTAGCTCAGGTTGCAAAGACACAAATTTTCCTTCGAAATGTCGTTATAATGCGCGCTGAGCATATGGCTTCGGCCATGTTTATCGTTCAGACCGGTGAAGTGGAGCTCTTGGCAAACTTACGTGCAGTGTCATCCCTTCCTCTAGCTTCCAGCATGCGATACCCGGTATCTGGTATTCGAGGCTACTTCCAGCGGAAAAGTGACCACAATTCCACTTCAAACGGGCACAAACGCAAAGCTATAACACCGGCCAGCACTCGTTTTCTCACAGACCCCAAATCTTCGCCCAATGGCTTCAGAAGCAATCGACATGGCTTAACAAGTACACGCGCAAGCTTCGACCAGAAAGCAGACTATGCTCGCTTCTCCGTTCCCATCACTTTTCTCAAGCGTGGAGATTGCTTTGGGGAAGAGAGTATACTCTCACAGCGACATTTGTATCAATTTAGCGCTCGAGCAGTGTCTGGAGTTCAGATCACAGTTATCCAACGACAAGATTTTCTAAGTCTTGTGCAGAAGTATCCAAGCGTATTCGCCGACGTCTATTTTGCGATCAATGGGTACGTAGCCGAAGAAAAAGAGATTCTGAAAAAGGTTGGGCAGAATTTGATCACGTATCCAAAAATCACAAAGCGGTGTGGAATGAGTCGAAGTGATCGAACCTCGTTCCTGGCCAGCACGTCGCGGACCATATCCTTGTCCTACACAGTCTGGATTCAGACAATGTTACGCCACATTCTTGGAGCGTTTACGTCAAAGATCCGGCCTTCAGTTGTCGGGACCAACATGGTCACCAGTAGCTCCATCATCTTCGATCCCAAGAGCAAGTTTGTGATCTATTGGAACCGCGTCATTGCAGCGATCATCGTGTACAACTTTTATCAGATTGTGTTCCGTCTTGCGTTCTTACCGTATCCGTCATCCCCTACCATGCTGAAGCTCACGATAATTGATTATTCATGCGATGTCTGCTTGTACCTGGA
This sequence comes from Albugo laibachii, assembly GCA_902706625.1. NCBI lineage: Eukaryota > Oomycota > Peronosporomycetes > Albuginales > Albuginaceae > Albugo > Albugo laibachii. Next base: position 33,209 of record CACSLJ010000230.1, on the reverse strand, counting down.
CATTTACTGGAAGCTCAAACGCTTTGGGTTTACGGAATACGGTGAGAAAATTCTCGATCCCGTGTTGATACGGCAGCGATATACGAAGAAAGGATGGTTCAAGATCGACTGCTGGAGCATGCTCCCGATATATTACGTGGGAGAGAACTTTTATTTCGCAACCTTGGCTCGCCTCCCGAGGCTCTTACGAAGTCCTCAGCTCAGTGATCTTGTCAACAACGTACAAACAAAGATTCAGGAAGAGTATCTACATGGAAGCACAATGGCGTCAAGTCTTTTTGATCTATTCAAATTCTTCATCATCTTCTTGTCCACCGCTCACTACTTTGCAAGTTTGTATTACATGCTCGGGGTACTCCAGCTCAAGCACGGGATCGCCGACAAGAGCTGGGTCAATGTGGACTGGATTCTTCTGGAATATCCTGACTCAATCTCGATCCATTATTTACGAGCGATGTATTGGTGCTTGTCAACGGTACGTGATGTCTCCTGCTTCCAGCTCTCTCTCTCTAACTCTTACGCCTGGGCAGTTTACAGTGGATTGTTTCGGAGATATAGTAGCCCGAAACTTTTTGGAGACGGTTTTTTCTATCTTCATTTGCATTTTGGGATGGATATTTATCGGTCAAGTTATCGGTCGAATAAGTACTTTGATCATTACGCTGGATAAAGCGTCAAAGGAGCAGCATGAGCGCGTGGAGAGCTTTGAACAATACGCTAAACGACGCAATCTTCCATCGGCCTTGCGTCGACACGCGATGGCAAGTCTCGAGTACAAGTCGAAATGCTACCTCCAATTGATTCCGCACGAGGTTTTCGACTTGCTCCCACCGTCACTGCATATTCAGCTGTTTGAGGAGTTGTATGGGGATTTCGTACGATCTTTGCCCGAGTTTGAAATTCTCACAAATGCTCAGATCGAGGCTGTGGCCTCAGTTTTGACACTCGAAATCTATCTCCCGGGTGATGTAATTGTGGACGCAACTTGTGCAAGAAGAAACGTTTACATCTTGAAGGAAGGCTGTGGGGAGATTTTTGCCCCGAGATCTCGCTTGATATTCGCGACACTCAGTCCTGGAGATATGTTTGGCGAATTCTCATTCTTCTTACCGAATTCCGTCCGTCTAGCATCCCTGCGAGCTGCTCATAGTTCGCAGGTACTAGTCCTCAATCAGAATAGCTGGAAGCGCTTATGGCCTCCTGCTCAACGTATGCAGCTGGAAAATAAAATAGCTTCACGGCTGAAGAGAAAGTATTATGGAGTAGCTCTCTCTTACCTGAACATCATGAAGAACTTCGCATCCAGGGCCGAAGGATCCACCGTATCCGTTTCGGACGATTGGTTCTTCGATGGAGGCACGGGAATCAACCTTCAAGCTCTCAAATCACTCACGTATTGCGGCTCTGAAGTGAAACAGGACAAACTGAACTCTATAGAGCAGCAAAATTACGTATCGGTCCAGCTTCAAACTGTGGATACGCCAACGTCTACAAAATCGATCAGGACCGAAATTGAGCCACGAAGTGGTAGAAGTATCAAAACTCATTCCTCCGCCGTCGATGCTTTTGTCAAGGACGGTATGGGAGGATCTCCTTCAAAGCGTGAGCATCAACAGAACAAAAGCATCAGATCGCACAAAGTGCAACAAATGCCCGACACATCAAAAGTGGCGGCAGCTGAGGTTCTTGGCCTTGTCTGCTCCTCCAAAGACCTCTACGATGGAAGTCAATCCTCCGTAAGAGATTCGACCTCCTTTGGAAGGAGAACAGTGCAAGAGCCAGCTCCAAGAGTGCTAAAGTCGACCGTAGCTGGAATCCAGCAGAATTTGAATGTGACGCGTAGACTGCAAGCTTTAAGTGCAGCGAGAAATGGTCGAGGGATGCAAATTCGTGTTCGTTTTTCCAGCGATATAGTCGTTCGATGGCGTCGCCACCTGAAGAGAGTTTGGTCTCTCCGATTCATTGACACTCTGAGGCATCACATCACCAAAGAACTGGGTAATCACCACGAGGGACATCATCGGTTCCATCACCAATCTAGATGCGATTTTGACAGTTTACAGCCTGGGCCGAAGGCTTCCTTGAAGCGCCGACACTCGCTTGGCGACGTCCAACAAGCACGCAAGCAGCATTTGCTCAGCATGGAACAAATAGAAGTCTATGTGTCGCGAATAGTGAAGCAGATCGAGAACAAATGGCCGTGTGCGAGCGAGTACGCTTCCAGGCGTCGAATCGAGTCGTACAAATCGACAATTCAGCGCTCCCTCTCGACAAAAGGCAGAGCATCCGTCGTACCCGCATCCTCAGCTCGATCACAAGGACGCAAACAATCCCTGCATATGTCTCGAATCACGCAGGTTGCAGGCTTACTAGGGTCCAGCAAGGACTCGGGCGTGAATCCTTTTTACATTTGGGCCGTTCCACCTACTCGATCCTTTGTATCGTTCATGAATGCGCCAGTTTTTCGACACGTATGGGATGTCGTCATGCTGATCGCTGATTATTACTGCATCTTCGCGATCCCGTTTCGAGCATGCTTTCTTCAAGATCATTTGGATAAAAGTCGTCACCAGGCTCAGTTTCTGGTCTGGTTTGCAGTGGAATGCGCAGTAATTGACGTTGTCAACGTGGTGAATTTCATTCTATGTCGCAGGTACTTTACGTTCCTACGCGAAGGCGAGCGCGTGACCGATCGAGCCGAAATCACTCGAAATTACTATGAGCACGGGTCATATGTCCGCGACTTGATCGCAACGATTCCCTTGGAAGTGATCCCGACTTGTCTCCATTGGCTCTCCTATTGCGCAGGTCGAGCGCCTCCGTTTCTGGATGAGCATTTCTGGTACTGTGTTTCGATATGTCGGTACACAAAGCTTTTGCGTAGCTTGGGATTGCATCAATTGCACGAGAAAATCAAATACTACGTGCTGTATGAGCGCAAGGTGTCCAGCTTATCGCCAACGTACTTTTATCTCGGGCAATTGATGCTTGATTTCGTGATTGGAACACACTGGATTGCATGTTTGTTTTACGGGACTTCTTACTGGAGCTACTACAACCACCAGAGTATGGCGTCTTGGCTTACTTCCCCGGGCATGCTTTCGTTCCAAGGACTCAGGAACCTCGACGAGCTGTACGAGTTTCCAGTCTGGTCAAAGTACTCGCGATCCGTGCACTTTAGCATTGGCGCTATCACAACTGTCTGCTACGGAGACATTTTGCCCATGAACTATTTCGAAAATATCGTGACACTTTTTGTGATTTTCTTGTCAATCGGCGTTTTCAGCATGCTTTCGGGGGTTTATTTCAAGATATTTGAGATGGAAGTCGGACGGAGAGCGCAATTCGAACAGCGTGTAGCTCAAGCGAGCCATTACATGATCTTCCATGAGTTTCCAAACCAAAGCTGGAAGCAAATGCAGGCGTACTTCTCTCTCCTTTGGCACGAAACGAAAGGAATGAATGAGGAAGAGATGTTGAGAGGACTTACAAGTTCAGTCAAACGACGAATCGCTCTCTGTGTCCACGGGAATCTCATTCGAAATGTTCGGCTGTTCGAAAGCTGCGAGTACTCCTTTGCTGAATCCATCGTCACGGCAATGCGGAATGAAATCTACGTCTCAAATGACGTCATTATCCAGCACGGAGACCTCGGCAGAAGTCTCTACATCATTGAGAGCGGTCTGGTGTCTGTGAGGATCGTTCGAGTGTCCACCGTGCCAGCAGCATCACGCGAAGCTCAAGAAGCCGAGAAGGAAGGGAATATCGTCATAGTAACTCCAGAATTGACAGCAGCGCTAGCCGAGGATAATGATCACCAGAAAGCGACCAAGCAGCTCGAGAAATCGATTCGTGCAGCCCCCAATTTCTACTCCATTGCCAAAACGCTCCAGGATCAAGCGCGCCATTCAAAGGCGAAAGCGTGGGTTCAGGGGCCCACGATCGATATGGTGGCTCAGAATCAACAGCGTGAAGGAAGCGTTGAGAAGCCTCCAGAGATCGCTCCATCGCCTATTGTGCCTCCAACCTCCACGAATGCAAGCGAAACGAGTGCTTCAAAGCACGTGCAGGTCAAGACGACAGAAGCTCAACGCGTCATCGGGGCATTTGGGTACTTTGGAGAGCGTTCGCTTATTTTTGGGACCCCGCGAACAGCTACTTGTATAGCCCTTCACACATGCAGTGTTTTCTGTCTCACACTCGACAGCTACGAGAAGATTCTCGCTGATTATCCTCATTATCGAAGCAAAAACATGCGTGACTGGGTTTTCAATACCCGAGTGATCAAATAGGCAAAGACCTAGTGATTTGCAAGAGTGGGAACATCCGGTCTGACACAGCCAGATATTAACGATTAAAGCTCGGGATTGGATGCCTAGAGTGTGACGCTATCGCCCAAAGATTCCTTTCAACATTGATATCCCACTCTTGAGCATTCGAAAGAATTCAGTTTGCTGGTGAGGAGCTCATTCTAGAAAATGGCGTTTTCAGCTCAAATCACTTGGAAGATGATGCTGCAGAGCGTATCGCTGTTGCTGTTATGCTACTTGGACCACGTTCCTGGCCAGATACTCAACACAATGATCTCATCCACAAGCAGCTTGTACTCGGGCACGCTGAGTGAGAAGCTACCGAACGCTTCCATCAAGCCGAGCACGATCGCTGGGAACGGATACTTTCCTGATCCGCTCGATCGAAATGTGGCGAAATCGACCGGAGATGCGTATCACATGAAAAAAGTCCGATTTATCCACAGCCGAGTGGAAAATGAGAATCCGGTTCTGATGAATAACCGCTTTGTTTCGTCCACCAAATTGGATGAGAACGATGTGGCCAAAGCGTATCGAGCCGGACTCGACACGGTCAACACGTTCTCGATCGAAGGAGCTTTGCGGTTCGTGCAGGCTGAATGTATCAACTCACATCAGCGTCCTTCATCGAAACGTTGTGAGCGCAAATACGGAGCGAGAAATCTCGTCTTTTACAGCATTGAAATGGTGCAAAGCAATGAATCCATCTCTCAATTTGCCGAGTCGTGGAAAGTGAACGAGTACGGTCCTCTGGTCCCGATGAAAGACGGACAATGCGAGCCGTTGAACGACAAAGGCAAACTTCCGGTCGAATGCTACCAATTCAGCGGCGAGTACGGGCAGCCCAACGTGGGTCCTTTTGTTGGTGCCAACGCAATCACCGATACTCGTGCTCCATATCCTGGTGCATTTATGTTTTCCTTCCCGAACAGCTGCCCAACGAAATCGGATTTGAACAAAACGGAAGACTGTCGCAATGCGAGTCGATCAGGCCTTTGTGACCTTGGCATCGCACCAAATGGCGTAGACTGTACGTTTGCATACTCGATACTGGGCTGGGTACCAATTGATGATGTGGTTGGGATCACAAGCATCGTCAACGAGCGGACTGGAAGTCCGTACGCAAACTTTAGCGACTGGTGTAATGCGAGCGAAAGTCACGTGGAGTTTGCTGCTGACAACAAAACCGGCACGTTTGAGCAAGGTTTATCGTTTTGGAGAAACTCGACCAATGAAGCGGCTAACGAGAAACGCTTTCGAAAGGTCATTGAGACGTACACGGAAATCTACCGCTCTCAAACCTCTCAGCAAATTCCGTCAAGTGTCATCGCGCATTTCCGCCCTCTGCCAACGATCGACGAGCTCACAGCGAGAAACCCGCCGTGTTACCACAACGTGAAGCAGTGTGGGAGTGGAAACGGGTGCAAACGGAACGGCTATGTGCAAGTATGTCAGCCATGCAAAGCCGGTGAATACTGTGATACTGGCAATTTTACATTTCCAATTTTGGCGAAAGCAAAAGCGGCGTTGAGTGAGGAAGAAACGATAACACCGGCTCTACGCTCGTTCGATGCGTCGCAATACCCCACAGACGTCTTGGATGCAACACCGACGAAAGCCAAGCGCAATAGTGCCAGCTATTGTCTTCCTTTTTGGGCGCTTGTGGTTGGACTGGCTTTTGGGGTCGTAATGGTTGGATAGCTGTGCATCAGAGGATGTAAGGTTACCAATCGGATTGATATTGAGAGGAACATAAAGTTTAAGAATGCTTATTCATTCCATTTCATTGTGTCAATGCATTTATTCTGACAGGGTATCATCGATGAAAGGAAATAAATGGCAGCCTGGACCGAGCTCACAATCTGGAACCCGCTGCTGCATCCAAATACCATTGAACCTCGCCTTGAGAAAGCCGGATCATCCCAGCAGGTAAGTTCTCAGCTTCCTTCACATTCTGGACGATCGACTTGACTGTATCTGCTTTGTTGGCTCCTGTTACCACAAAAGCGACCTACAAAGCGGCTTTGAGCAAAACCTCGGGGAGTCATTCGAGGCCTTACATGACGTGCGTTGTTGACGACCGGAAGCGTCAAAGTGATGCGTTCTGATGGCGGTTTCGGCGAATCCTGGATGCTCGCGACCCACTTCGTTCTCTCCGAGAGCAGCGGATGGCCCGGGAACAGAGAACATGTGTGCCCGTCGGGGCCCAGACCCAATAGAACGAGATCGAAAGCGGGTACATCAGGCTCGCCAAACACATTACGCAACTGATCCTCATAAGCCTTTGCTGCCTCGCCCGAGTCGTCAATCGGATCGATCGTGTAAATTTGATCTCTCGGAATCGATACCTGTCACCGGAATGGATGTCATGAGGAGCTACCTTCGACTCGAAAGCTCACCTGACTAAAGAACGCTTCATGACACGCTCTGTAGTTACTGTCCGCATGATCCAACGCCACACAGCGCTCATCCGCGAAAAACACGTGCCATTTCGTAAAGTCGATTTGCGCCGAGGCGATCGCTCCCAATCCGTTTTGTAAAATCTGTCACGGCATTCACTTTATGCATAAGATTGAAAGCGGTCAGACGTACTTTGGGCAGGGATCCTCCAGAGATGGCGATTGTGAATCTCCCGTTCGTTTGTATCGCGCTTGAGCTCACCTTCTCGACCAGTGCGCCCACCGCTTTCCCCACTTTGTCTGCGTTTTCGAGGACGTGCACAGCCATTTCTTATTTGAAAGGAGCTCTTCTTTGTAATGAATGCGCGTTCTTTGCGTTCGATGTCGTTCGAATTCGATTGGTTTCGATTTGTGGAACAGTTGGACGACTCGAAATTGCGCGGAATGACTCGAAAGCCAAAGCTTTGTTTTTTTCCACAATCTGCTTCTCGTGCATTTGCGACTGTTTTGCCCGGACTAGTGCGCCATCTGATCGTCCTGGTGGTCGCTGCGATGGCTTCAGCGACGGCTTTACGATATCTGACCGGGATAAACCTCCCTGGGTAGGGCGTTCCTTGGACACTGGAAGAGCTAGATTGACATGGTTGGTGAGCGGAGAGGGCATTCGTGATGCGAACGGAGACTCCAGCAGGAGCTTTGGTGGAAGTCTCGGCAACTCACCCATCTTAATATCGCCTTTATGCTTCATTGAGCTTTTCAATTGAGCTGAGACCTTCACACTCGGGCGCTCTGATAGTCTTTGTTTTGCATTGGCAGAGTGTTGTGTGGATTCAATGGGTGGCGACGATGCTTCTGGTCGACTTCTGTGAATTATTGCGTGTTGTGCGTCGCTGGGAGTTGCGTTTTTGGAAAGTGTCCGTGTTATCTCTGGTGATACTGTGGGCGATGCATGCTGCCTCTGGTGCATCCCACGGATACTTTGTATGGATTTGAGCATGCTGTATGTATTCGGATCGATTACAAGTGGGCTCTGAGTGGATGTAGCGGGTACTTTCATCACTAAAAGAAGCTTATCCTTTGGTCGTGTCGTATTTCTTACAAGACAGCTAAGCGCCGAGTTTGGACATCGCTCCTTCTCCTCGCTGATGCGAGCATCTCTCAAGACTTCAAAAAGATCTCCAACATCGTGTGGGGTCGTCGCCAGCTGCAGTATTTGAAGCTCTGAGGCGTATGCAGCGGAACCTTTATCGAATGACACTTTGACCGTGAGGATTCGATGTGAAGGACGCATAGGGAGCCCGGTTTCAGCGTTCAGTCTGGACGCTCTGTTCACTATGAGATCGCTAGCTCCATCGAAGTCTGTCTCCACAAACGTCAGCGGTCCCTGGTCATCTTTCGCTGGAAGAAAGCTCATATTGGACGACAACAGGTCGCACAAGTTGCTACCGGACACAGCGACAAAGCTCACATGAAGCCTGAACTGACATATTCGGTCTTCAGTGGACCAAAGGGCCCCTATATGGTAAGCTGCCTTAAGTACTTTCAGACTGCTTTCGTATGATCCGCTGGTTAAAGTTGTGTCAATTAGCAGACAAAAGCCGTTGTGCCCGTTCAAAAGACTTTGCAGTAAGGGATGGAAAAGCTCATTGCCTTCCATCCCCAAAGTATCCGAATGAATACAGTCTAGCCGAATCTTGAGCATAGAACATCCGTCCGACTCCCGAGATCGAGTGTGATCTCGCAGAATCACTTCTCTATTCCTCTGATCAATCGAGATGCTATCGCAAGTGTTTTCCTCCAAAGACACAACTTCCTTGCCTGCTGTCAAGTCTGAAGTCGTATTCGGGGAACACAATTGGCACACAAGCAAGACATTGTTCCTCGAGCTCCATAAGTCTTCCTGCAAGTGACAGCGTGCGATTTCCGAGGTACGAAGAGAATCCTCCAAGCATGCAACTTTGGCGTTGTTACTTTCAGCCTGCTGAACTCGCATCGCGAAACTCATCATGGGACGGTGTAAAGCAGCTGTGAGACTCATCATTTCTTTCTGTAACACGAACACAGGTGCACGGATACTGGACAAAGCCTTTCGTAATGCCTGCATGCCGACAAGTGCGCCCACAGCGACTTTTTGAACACGACGCCGATAGATTCGCTTCCAATCAGCAAGCATGCTTTCTACTTCAGGCTCTTTTGCGAGCTGCAATGAGAACTGGGGTGCAGGTGGCGAGCCCGCAGCTTCTTTCAGCTGATAGTATAGATGTTGCATGCGATCCCGAGCGTCACGAGCCTTCTGCACTTCCTGTAGTAACCTGTCGCTTTCAGCGCGATAATCACAGATTCTTTGCTCGGACACTTCTTTCTCCCGCTCCGAATGCTTATATTTTGCTTTGAATTGATTCCTCTTCTCTAAAAGCTTTCGAACCTGCTCACCTCGGTCACCAAGCTCCATCGTTAAGCGCTCCACATCTGTGCTTAGTGAGTCATTCTCGATTTGAATCAGCTGACGCTCCTGAAACAATTCTTGGTATTCAATTTCGCTTCTCAGCAGCTCAAATCGAGATTCTCTCAGGCTTTGTCTCAACGTGTAGATTTCCTCCTGCTGCATCGATATGCAGGAGCACAATTGCGAGACGCGTGAGTTTTGACTACCCATGCTTATATACACGGGTTTAGGAACGCAGAGTGGAAGCGGAGGGGTGAATTTATGGTGCTGAGGAGGAGGCGTCTCGAAATCGCTTTGTGCATGCGCTTTTCGCGATTTCGACTTTTCTGTGTTATGCATTCGAATCGATGAAAATGAATTGCAAGAGACTTTAGCTGAAGCGGAAGAGCTCTTTACGAGTCGCGTATGTCTCGCGTGTTTCATGGTATCGTTTTCACCCATGATGCAGCGGGTTTGCCCGCATGTACGCAGAGAGTTTTACAGGGAAGCGATTGTATTAATAGATGCGCTCTCAGGCCTCTCAATTAAACGAAAACGAAAAGGTTTCCGAGGTATTAGACAATTGATATAACGATTATTGAAGGACTCAAATGGTTGAAGTGCAGCGCGGGGTGAATTCTAGGCAAGCTGTGATTGGAATGCGCTAAAGCACAAATCATGTCGAATGTATATTGTGCATTAGGGGCTACTATATATGCAGAAAATAGATAGTACTTGTACGTCAGGTACGACACTTTGTATGGACTAGCGAAGTTGCACTCTCTTAGACTACTCTCAGTTGGTAATCCTTACCTGTAGAGAGATATCTCTACAAATAGGATATGATGCAAACACAGGTCTATGTCTTCTGACTTAAATTTGCCTGTAAGCGGAAGCGGAGTGATTACGTGGAAGCGTTAGCTGATATACACCAACTGATGAATTTAGAGCGGCTCAACTAGCACGCTAGATAATGCTATAGAACAAGTACTCCCCTCGTCCGATTCTTGTACCAAATCTCAATTTGTGCTCACAGTGTGGCGTGTTAACAGCACTATATATTATTCTCATTGCTCCGACACCTTTCAAGCTAAAAGTTGCGTACAAACGATCGTGCACGTTTCCCTTTCTGCACTAGTGCTCAGGCGCTATCCTACAAATTGGCAGGGCCAACGTAGGAAATAGGTACCATACTCTGTCGTGTTGGTGGCGCTCCATTCTTTGCTCCAATGCTGAAGCGCAAAGGAAGAAACGTGGTCAAAGAAGATGGCTTCTCGCGTCAAGTCATAAATGAGATTCAGATATAATGTGTTCGAGAAATGCACCATCTAGCAGGGCTACTGTGCAAGCGAAGCTCGCCAGCAGCAGCCCGAGCAGATCCATTTTCAATTAGATTCCTTGACATGCATGACGATAATACAAAGCTAACCTTATTAAACCGCAGCGATCTCGTGCAGTATGTCGTCAGTCTGTGTCAGCTATACGTCCGTGAGGTCAAATAAGGGGCTCGAGTCGCGATAGTTGTTGTCTTTCCACGGTCGATGAGGATGCTCAGCAGTGATGGAATTGCCTGGTGTCGTCGCAGGGCTGTTTGGGCAATACATCTTGTCACTCGCGTCGAAAAGTCACACTGGACTTTCGTATCGCAGCATTCACATTTGACCGGCTGAACATTGTCGGTAAGTCAATAATTAAAAGTTGGTTGATTTATTAATGAGTAATAGTTGTGCCTTGTTGTGTCGATGTCAAGCTGATGTGCCGTAACTATTATAAAAATTGGCCGAGTACAGAGGCGGCTCTCGGACTTCAGTCAAAATAGCTGATAGCGGACTAAGACAGCAACACACATCAAGCTTCAATAACTTCATCAATCAAGAGCTGGAAAATGAATTGATCAAAATACGTACAGTGGAATCCAGGACATCCACGATAAGCTTCTTTGCACCCATGAAAAAGCGAATGCAAGGCAGATCAGCACAATACCTTGCTTCGCGCACGCGCGTATGCCGTACCCTTTAGTCCCATCCAACCCGTCAATATCTGATCGCACCGCCAGTGCTGCCAGGGCCCACAGAACGACTAAAGTATACGCAGTGTTGTGAAGCTGGCTATACGTGTACGTTCCAGCAAATATAAATATCGATAAAAGGACAATGTACAGCTCCAACGAAAGGAAGGCGCCTTTTATCTCTTGCAACGACATTGCAATACTGATGAGTAACGCTGCTGAAGTCCATGCAAAGTACAGAACAATGGATAGTTCACTTCCAATGTAGCGATTCCATGTAAATGATCCTCGCTTCCATTGCAGCATGATGTGCCCATACAAATACAGCAGGCAGCTCCATAATACGATAATAAGAAATGTGGCGGAATGAACATAATCGTTTGTGAAGACAATAAGCCACAAAGAGTTGGCCACACATGTGATAGCAAACAATGAGCGCAAAATTCGCGGATATGTCGAAGTGCTGTAAAAGGAAAGGCCAGGGAAAACACAATCCATAACTACAGTTAACGTCATCATCGAATAGATGAAGCCCCAGATTGAGAACGCATAAGGAGACGGAGTAATGAGCGTTTTGTGACGTTGCGATGCCGATTTGATGTGCGATCCCAAAAAGCGGTTCAGTGCTAGCTGGATGGCGAATAGAGCAGCGTTGAGCCATGCAAACTTATCGATCATTTTTGAAGTCCACCAATGATATGTGTGGTCACATCAAGTGGGGTAATGGGCAAAATCAGAAATAGCGCAGCCAAAACGTTCGATCTTTTGAGGTACGTAGCGGCCCATACAATCATTGGGTCAGGCAGTTCAAATATCGAGAAACGTGACGCGTGACGGCGCGTATGGCATAATATCACGTCATATGAAGAGCGTAGGCTCTGACAAAGTAAAGGTATGGCACATCAGCGGTGAACTCGCTTTTGAGTCGACGACTTTGTGGGCTTACTCTGTAGTCGAACCCGATCATTTGAATCTCTCGGAGCATTTTTGATAGAAACAAGGAGGCACTTGGCACGAGATAATACAATTCACTTATGTTGCCTCCATCATGCCTCAATTCCGAGATACATTCGAATACCACGAAGAGTATCTGACGCCAGCGAAGAGTGAAGTTGATCTCGCCCGCGGGAGGCCATTTTGTGGTTTTGAGACTAAAGTACTATTTCGATTTCTTTTGTTTGTTTACGCGAGCATGACGTTTCTCAGCTTGCAATTTGAAGTTACGAGTTTGTACCGCTTGTCCCAGTCGACGACCCAAACCATCATCTTTTTCCATTTCTGAAACCACGGCCGAAGCATGCTTTGTGGTCGGTTGCGCAGTACCACGCCGAATCTGCATCGCTTCTTCGAGTTTGGGAGACCGTGCTTTCATGTAATTTGCTTGGTATGAGGAGGAAGGGATCTCAGGCTGATGTGAAGATGTAGATCCAAAAATGAATCGACCAGGACCTCGTTGCTTGGGTCTCATAGATTTTCCAATCGTTTTCGTATTAGAGGGATTGATGTGTTGCGAAGGACTGCCTTTCATTTCTGAAATCACCTCATACAGAGTTTTGGGCAATGGCGACTCCGATCTCTCGCGAACTACTCTACTCGCATCCGGTATGGAGCCAGTCTTCCAACGTTGTTCCGTCATGTGGTGCTCGATATTGAATTTTTCTTGACCTTCGTTATGTGTGCCTAGGCGCTTGCTTTTGAGCTGTCGAGTCTTCTTCCCAGGTATTCCAGTCAATAAGAATTGCAATGGCTCGATTCGAAGACTCTGGGTATCCATGTTGTTGCACAAAATTTGCACCTCAACGTGCTGAAATTCTCTGAACTCACACATTGGTTTCTCGTCCAGACTTGCATTGACATTCGACAAAAGTAATCTCTCATTATCTCCATCCATACAGATTTTTGCATGCGGGATATACCGAATGTATTCTGACCTGGCAAAGGCTCCTGTTGGTTCACCACAATCGTGCCAGGGCACACCACACAGAGAAGGGTTTATCTGTACCCGGTTGTCGCGATCACAAAGATACACAGGCCCTCGAAGATCGTACTCTGGCAAATATACGAGAAAGCCGTTCTCTTTGAGAGAAGTGATGATTCCCACCGTCACGATTTTGTTTTCGCTAAAGTACAGTGCAAGAAACAGTTCTTTGCATTGTTGAGAGGCGCGTTTGGCACTTTGATGTTTGACATTCAGATGATGTGTCATTTGGATCAAATCGGTCAATGGTACCCCCGGTGTACCCACATCTCGTGATGGCGAGGTTTCTTCGGGCCTGCATTCGATCAACTCGCCATGCACATGAGCTATCAAGTCGTCCAGCAATTCATCGGATTGGTCAAGTGGCATTGAGGCGCTCTGTGGGATAGGTAGCAATATTGCTGGCTTCGTAATCTTTGAAGACTCTTGTACTACTTGGAGAAGCTGACGATGAACCACAATATCGGCATAACGCCGGATCGGGGATGTAAAATGCGTGTAGCATTCTACTCCTAAACCGTAATGCGCAATCCTATTATCATAATCCTTCGCATTGGCCGCTATCATCCGAGGGGCTGCAAGAGCCTCATGAGCGCATATATATTCTGCTTGTTGCATCTCCCGGACCACGAGGGATTTGAGCAGCGCCATTGTTTTCGAATCCATCACACCGGAATTTTCGCATCTCAAAATCGACTGCTGAAGCGTGGAATTGGTCGTTGGGTCAAATTTAATGCCATTGACTCGTGCGATATCGAGGACTTGCGAAAAACGACTACTTGAAGGCGGTAAATGGCGTCGCAGTAATGCGTGCTGAGGGAATGCTTGGAAGATTTTCTTTGCGACAGTTGTATTCGTCAGGATCATGATTTCCGCGATCGTGTGGTGAATTTCGAGGTTTTCGCAAGAGTCTACTGATACGTCTGGGTCTTTTAAATTACTTGCGCCGAGTGCAATGTGAACTTCCTCGCTCCTTGACAAATCCAATCCTCCATTCTGCATACGTGAACGCTCAAGTGTACGAGCAATTTGAGTCAGATGTTGAAGCCCTTCACGTAAATGTCGTTTCAATGCATTGGGAATGTCACCACCTACCATTCCGACATTATCGGGGATAGAAGAAGCTGGAATGGGCTTATTGTGCAGAATTCCATGAGCTTGTTCGTACGTCAAAGACGCACAAGATCGTACAGCTGTCCTTCCAATCCAAGTCTTGTCTTCTACAACAGCAAGACTTGTAGCGTTTACTTCCCAAATGACACTCACTGCAAGCCTGTCCCGAGAGTGATGAAGGGAGCACAAATCTGCACTCAGCACTGCTGGAATCATATCGAGACGTTGACCAACAAGATAGACGCTAGTTCCTCGTCGTCGTGCCTCGCAGTCAAGCGCAGATTCAGGCTTCACAAAGTATGATACGTCAGCAATGTGCACTCCGAGTTCAATATTTCCATTCGATAAGACAGAAATGGACATGGCATCATCAATATCTTGACATCCGGCTGGGTCGACGCTGAATACCTTGTGCGTTGTCCTCAGATCTCTTCGAAGAGACATTTCAAATTCTTCAGTTGGGATCTCCCATTCGAGAAGAGGGCATTTGGATGGACGTTTTGCTGTACAGCATTCAGCGATTTGGTAACTTTCCATGACAGCCTCAGAGATTCTCGGAAGACATGCAATGGCGGCTTGGCTAAAAGGGCTTTCTATTAGCTCGTTTTCCACTAGTATCGCACTCACTTCTGTCGTCACGTCTTGTACATTGCCCAATATGCCGATGTAGTGGCCATGAGGGTATGCTGAATCGATCGGCCAGCTATCGATGATGATCTTGAGTCGTTTGTCGGTGAGAATATCGAGGTGGTTTGATCGAATCCGAACTTTTGAAAACCGCATGCTCACTGGAATCGCCAGAGCGGTGTTATCACCCCCTTTGATCATTTTTGATGGGATAGTTGCGATGATGACTCGATGAGACCTCGATATGACGTTGATAATGCGGCCAGTGGCCCAACCTGACGCGGTTGACTCGACCGAGAGCATAACATCATCAAAAGGTGAAGAAGAAAGAACGGGATTATCGTCGCTTTCGTCCTCTACCTGGGGTGTGTAGTGCACAAGTACCCTCTCAGTGGTAGGAACCTTCCACATGTGCTTTGGAAAGATCTGAACTTTGACAACATCTCCATGCACAGCGCGTTTCATGTCACGAGAGCCACATATATATACGCTGTCCGCATTGAATGCTTCATTTCGGTTCTTCAGTCGAACAAAAGCCTCGGTCGAACAATACGCATTGACTTCAAAAATGCCCATAGAAAAACTTTCGCTTCTTCCTTCTGTTGCGAGTCCATCCGATAAAGGATCTTCCTCATCCAGCTGACATTTACTTTTCTCTGATACATCGATCCAATCCTTCACTTTTTGTCCCATATTTTGAACAAGCTCCAACACTAGTCGGCCATCAGTATCCCCTACTGAGGACTCTATATACTTTTCCAGAGACATCGCCCTCATATTGCTCCCATTTGATAGTTCCGTTGATGGCGCCGAAGCAAGGTGCAGGAATGTAACATCAGGATGGGAGCTGGCATACCATTGGAGTGTTCCTGCAATAAGTCGACTTTCTCGCGCTTTCAAAATGTCGTGAGGACTTGTCTCCCAATTTTCAGAGACATAAAAAGAGTTTTCATTCGCAACAAATGAGACAAATCGGCTTTCTTCAGTGTTTCTATCTCTCATAAAGCTCAAGAGCCTTGAAAACTCCTGAGAAGGAAGCCACTCTTTAGCCTGTAAAACGCACGTTTCCAGCACAATTAAATGTTGAAATACGTCGCATACAATTTCTTTGGCAGTAACAGTCATGCGGTCATTACTCGAGGCTTCAGAGGCCTTTTGGAGCATTTGCAAGCATGGATACAATGACACTGCGTCTGGAATCAAATATATTACGCCAATTGGAGTTTGGCATTTACTTTGATCCGTATGCTGTTGGCAGGAAGTGATACCACAGTCGAGATCGGTGCGAACGTATCTCTCTAAGCAGCAAAGTGTTCCTTGACGCCTTCTCCTCCTACCCTTGTCATAGAACCAAGTATCGAAAGTAGCATAGCCGTACGGTCTAACGATAGAGCTCATGTTTTACCGTAATTGGCCAAATTGGTATTATTACTTAAACAATGTATGCACAAAATGGTGAATATGGCGTGATTTCTTGCATTGATCCCATGACATCGACAGCAATTAAAACAGCTAGTAGATAACTGACATAAAAAATCTGTTATTTTTTCTGGCGGCGATTGAATGGGGCAGCACTTTTTGTACCATTCCGACTTGATACCCGCGACCGCAGTGCACCATGCAGTGTATGCGAATCTGACGAATGACTTACAACACGACCTCATCATTTGTGGTCCAAATTGGCTCAAAGTCTACCGAATCGAACCGTATTCTGCAACATCTGAACACGATGATCCATCGTACTCACCAAGCCATATCTCAGAAGATGATCAGATCCCCCCGCAAAACGCAAATGTCTTCCATCTCATTGACTCCTTCTCGCTTGCGGGGGTCGCAGAGAGCTTGCATGTGCTCACGTTCGATCTCACATTACTAACACCATCCAAACTTGCGAATAATCCACGTAAAGCACGAAAGAGGCGTAAGAAGCAAATGGAGGACGAAAATCTATCAGACACAGACTCTGCTGCAAACGAAACTTTATCATGTCGATCCACTGAAAGCACGACGAGCATCAACAGCGGGAAACATGTGCTTCTTCTTACTTTTGCGCTGTATAAATGGGTCATGATCGGATATGACCGCAAGACAAATTCGCTGGTGACACTGGGTATCTTCACTTTTGAGGAGAACGCTGTCGGATTCGGTGCAACTCTGCAGGGTGAGAAAGAAGGTCGAGAGCAGCTTCTCGGATCGAGTGTGCGGCCTTTAGTTCGGATTGACTCGCAAGTTCGGTGTGGAGCGATGTTGGTATATCTGGATCAGATTGTGATTGTTCCCTTTCGGGATAGTAGAGTTACGGATCTGGCGTTTCTATCTGAAGATGAGGAGGACGACCACTATGCAAACAGCGATGGTGGTAGCAAGAGCCTTGAAAAGAAAAGTGGAGAGGACGGGAACGATTATAGCAAAGACAATACCTCGCCTTATGAAAGCGCAGCCACTGATGTCGAAGATGATGAAGACGATGTTATTGACAAGCAAAACTCATACTCCAAGGAGGGTAAAAGCGACCGCGGAAATACCACAAGCCGGGAAAAGGATATTGTCTCGAATAAGCTGGAAATTTCTTTGGATAAAAGTGTCAAACTTGGAATGAAACGAAGTAGTCAAGGAGGAAGCAGATTGCTACGTGGGTCTGTGGCTGACTCGGGACTTCCAAGTGGCACGAAAGACCTTCCATACAACCTGACGGGACGGGAGTTCCTGTTGAGATTACGTGAATTGGATATCAAAGGCCGTATCGCCGATTTTGCGTTTCTGGACGGGTATTTGGAGCCAACTTTGATGATATTGCATGAAGAGAATGAAAGGATTGCAAGTTCTGGAAGGTTTGCTATCGGATACGATACAATGTGTTTGACGGTGCTGTCAATCACACTCAATAGCCGACTCCACCCTGTCATCTGGTGCGTGAAAAATCTACCAGCAGATTGTTTCCGAATAATTCCCTGCAAGGTACCCATCGGTGGGGCGCTGCTGTTGTCTACAAACGCCATTTTATATTTCAACCAAACACAGTTTTATGGAATCAAACTCAATGTATTCGCGGATAAAACGGTCAACCAGTCTTTGTTTCCATGTCAAGACGCCACGTACGAGGTCTTAGAGCCTCTACCGGATGCATCCGAGCCTCCTGCACAAGGTCGTCTAGCGTTTATCGAGAAACCGTTGAGCATCTTGCTCTATGACTGCCACTACGACTACTTGGGCTCCAGCGACATACTCCTATCCTTGCCAGATGACTCGTTGTACGTGCTGAAAATGCCTCAAACGTCCAACAGAGTTTTCAGCGTGGAAGAATACAATCACACTGGGAAGTTTATTCTACGCAAAGTGGCATCACCGGCGTCGACTGCATCGTGCTTGTTGGTCAACCGCGAGAATGACAGTATTTTCATCGGCTCCCGGTGCGGGGACTCAGTTTTGTACTCAGCTCATCGTCAGAAAATCAATGCTAGAAAGACGCTGAGCGGCACTGTCGTTATGAGTGATGGCTCGATCAGTGGAACCTCCAATGTCAGAGGGGCAGATACCGACAATGAAGCAGCGCTGGCGGAGAAGTTACAAGCGTTTGGGTCTACGATAGCGCTCGATGCAACAGATGAAGACGATGCGTTCCTGTACGGCCCAACATTGTCACAAGAATCGACTGGCGGTGCAATGCCCAGTTCGGATTGCTTTTCCTTCAGTTCGATGAAGCAGGAGGACCATAGTCTTCATTTGCAAGCGATCGACTTCATTCCGGGAATTGGACAAATCACATCCATGGATCTTGGAGTGCAATCCAATTCAGACTCGAATGAGCAGCACGAGGAGCTGGTAGTGAGCGGAGGAAGTTCCAAAGATGGCTCGATTTCTGTGATTCATCACGGACTGAGACCAATTGTCAGCACAGCAGCCGAGTTGAGTGGGTGTCGAGCCATGTGGACTGTGGTCGGGATGAGCTCTGATGTGCCTGAATCTCAAGTCACAAGGCGCTATGACTCTTACCTCATTTTGAGTGTGGCACAACGCACGATGATACTTCGCACGGGTGAAGAGATGGAACCTCTAGAGGATGATAGCGGCTTTTATACTTGCGGTCCAACTTTATGTGCGACGAATTTATTCTCTCAAAGGCGAATTGTCCAGGTTTTCAAGCAGGGAGTGCGTGTCATGCAGCAGGCGTCGATTCCAGCATCTGAGGCCAAAGAAGATGATGAGGGAACCCAAGATGTACCGCTTACTCGACTTGTATGCACACAAGAGATACCTTTTGCAGGAGATATTGAGTCGGGTGGCATGAACGTCGATACCGCGAACGTCGGAATTGTATCAGTTGATACTATTGATCCTTACATCCTTTTATTGCTCACTGATGGAAGTATACGCTTGCTTGAAGGTGACGAAGATCTTGAATTGACAGTCTTGGAACCAACAGTATCGTATGATGATGGCAATCCACTTGGAGTTCGTCATACAGAGGACACCAACAACCACGCAATCGTCATCAGCGCTGCATGTTTATTCTACGATTGGGCAGGGATGTTTGAGAACACTGCATGGCAAGCAGAGGATAGCGATGACGAGAGTCCTGACGATCACATGCAAGGAAAGAAAGATGAAGAATCTCACTATTTCGAGGGCAAAGATGATACAGATGCTGGAACTGAAGAAGACGATGACGAAATGGCCGAATTGTATCAAACAGCTACAAAGAAACTCTCAGAGCGTGAATTGGTATCGTACCAAAAGGAGTCCAAAACCTTGGAAGGAGGCAAAAGCGTTTCGATCCCAATACGCAAACAGCGAGATGCGAAACTAATGTGTGGGCTGTGTTATGGAGACGGATCGCTGCATGTTTATTCCGTTCCGGACTTTGGGAAAATGGGGATTTTCCCTTACGTGACGTTCGCACCGAAATTTCTCTTGAATACAATGACACCTGAGTCTCGACGTGCTTCGTACGGGTATGGCGATACAGCGCGACACAGAATCTCTAAGGGTGGCCCAAGACTCGGATTCAGCGCTATACCTGCAGATACAAACGAAGGACGAATCCGCAAAGCTCATGCGATCAATTCACCCGTTGCTGATATCGCGATTCATCGTATCGGGCCCTCCGAAGGTCAGCATAATTCTCAGCTCTTTTCACATATGGTATTACTGGTGTTCCTTGCTAATGGCGATCTCATCATGTACAAGCTCCTGCCTTCCATTCCAAGCCCGCGAGATAGCAAGCAGCCCTCCTTTCATTTCGTTCGTGTCAATGAGAATCTGATTACTCGACCAAACTTGCCCATGAAGGCAATCAAAGATAGTGGAAATGCTGGAACACATGATGAGAACTCTCTTGGATCCACTGAGGCGAGCACGAGTGCAATAATCGCCAAGCTACGTGCTAATTTCCGGTATCCCATGCTGACCCGATTCTTCAACGTCAACAATAATAGCGGCATGTTCTTCCGCGGTGCTTATCCCGTATGGATCCTCCCGAATCAAGGTCAGCCCGTTTTCGTTCCTTTGAATATCGCAGCCGCTCCTAGTGATCCGACAAGAAGGACCACATTCAAAGTACCTGTGCTCAGTTTCACCCCGTTCCATCATTGGAATTGTCCCAATGGATTTGTATACTTTCACTCGTCTGGGTCTCTACGCGTGTGTGAGCTCCCAAGCTCTCAAAACTCCACATTGCTTCCCTCTGGTAATGGATTCGTGCTTCAAAAGGTTCGATTTGGCGCAACTATCCATCATCTGCTTTATCTGGGAAGACATGGACCTGGAGGCGTAGCGGAGGCTCTAAAGTCTCCCACCTTTGCAATGGTTTTGAGTCGCAAAGTGACACCAAGCGAGGCAGAACAAGCCTACTGGAGCGAGAACAATGACGAAAACGCTGATGATACCATGTATCAGAATGGAGTTGGAAAAGAGGCCGAAGAGGGCGATGATCCTAATGCCGAAGATCTGAACAGTAACGTGATGGCTCCGACTGCCGAGAAGTTTCCAGACTTGGATGTGAATGACATGCCGCTGATCGGGGAGGATGCGTATGAACTCCGAGTGGTTCAATTGGATGAGTATGGCGATTGGGCCGGACAGGGTGTCTTTCGCGCGTATTTTGAGCGACATGAAGTCGTGTTGAGCGTCAAGGTTCTCTACCTCCACGATGCATCGCTGCTGAAGAAGAATGTCGATTCGGCAACGGATGAGTATCACCGACGCAATATGGAGACGGATTCCACCGCAAATGAAGAAGCCGAGTGGAATCGTCGCAAACGTCCCTACATTGTCATTGGCACCGGGTACGTCGGGCCGAATGGTGAAGATGCCAGTGGAAAGGGCCGCTTGCTTCTATATGAAGTAGACTATGCACAGTATGTGGACAAGGATGGGACAACCAGTTCCAAATTACCCAAATTGCGGCTAACTTTCATCAAAGAGCATCATCAAGGAGCCATCACTTCCGTCATCCAGTTGGGGATGTATGTGCTCGCATCTGTGGGCTCCAAAATGATTGTGTACGAGTTCAAGTCAGACCAACTGATCGGGTGTGCATTCTACGACGCGCAAATGTTCATAACAAGCCTGAGCGTTCTGAGGAAAGAGTATGTGATGTACAGCGATGTGTACAAGAGCGTGTCCTTCCTCCGATGGAGACAGAAAGATAGACAGCTGATTCTACTTGCAAAGGATTATGAGCCTCTGGCAGTGACTACAGCTGAATTCAACATACTCGACACTCGGCTAGCGCTGATTGCTGCAGATGTAGAAGAGAACCTGCATGTTTTGCAATACGCTCCACATGATATCGAATCAAGAGGAGGTCAGCGTCTGCTTCGAACAAGCGACTTTCACGTTGGCGTACAGATATCTTCGATCCTCCGCAAATTGGTCATTTCAAATGCATCGCATCAACAATACATTCCAGCAAAAGGTCGATGCATTGGGAATATGTATCTGAATGTGCTTGGCAGCTCTGAGGGAGGCATCGCAGCACTAATACCAGTTCCCGAGCGTGTGTTTCGTCGACTCTTCACCTTACAGAATGTCATGATCTCCGCATTACCTCAAAACTGCGCTCTGAATCCAAGAGAGTTCCGCGTTATGAAGGCTAACGGCCGAGTTCGAAGCGGTAGAGCTGATGCCTGGTGCAAACAAAAGTGGAAGAAAGGGTTTCTGGATGGACAGGTGCTGTGTCGCTTCTTGCATTTGGACTATGTCGCACAAAAAGAGCTCGCACGATGCATCGGTACCAATCCCGAGGTCATCATCCAGAATCTGTCCGAATTACAGCGCAACACAATGTCATTTCTGTGAGATTATCGAGCAGGTCAATACAATTAGTACTTTAATTGAAACCTAACGCGCTCATTAGGAGGTGCAGTGCATTCTCGTAAGCTTTAGGCGTACTATCGCATCCATCTATTGATGGAATACGCTCATATTTAGCTGCGATCGCCGCAGTTGTGTGGCGTACGGTAGCCTTATGAAGTGTGGTATAATCTAAGGAGATAATGGACGAACGAATGACTCCAATTGACAAGCGACACGCGGATACGGAAGCGTTCACGGAAGACTTGAGCATGTATGAAAAGCGTATTCTGACAGAGTCGTCGGAGAAGCGCTTGATCAAACGCTCAAGAATCTCTGATATCGTCCCTGTCGACTCGCGAACGGTGACGATCAAGTCCGCAACCGATCGAACATCCAAGCTGTTAGCACCAACAATGCTTCTATCCGGTCATGATGCAGCAGTCTATTCGGTCAAGATAGATCCGTTAGGAATGCACGTTGCATCGGCCTCTTTTGATCAGCAAATTTGTAAGTTTCTCACTCCTTTTGCTTTGATTTGAATCGATTTTCACGTCTGCTCAAGTGCTTTGGAACGTACACGGAGACTGCTGTAATTACGGCGTGTTGCTCGGTCATAAAAACGCAATATTAGAAGT
This sequence comes from Albugo laibachii, assembly GCA_902706625.1. Lineage (NCBI taxonomy): Eukaryota > Oomycota > Peronosporomycetes > Albuginales > Albuginaceae > Albugo > Albugo laibachii. Next base: position 10,418 of record CACSLJ010000230.1, on the reverse strand, counting down.
GGACTGGAGCTACGATAGCAGCAAGATCGCATCTGCTTCAGCAGACAAAACGGTTGCTTTGTGGGATGTCGAGGTTGGTCAGCTTCTCATGCAATTGAGTCTAGATCTTTCATTATTTCGCTACTTAGACACAACAAAGGATCAAGCGATGGAAAGATCACAAAAAAGTGGTTAACAGCTGCTCATTAGTACCAAGGGGCCCAAGTCTTTTGGTGAGTGGAAGCGATGACGGGACCACTAAGCTGTGGGATGCAAGGCTAAAAAAACGAGCCGTCAAGACGTATGACTCTTCCTTTCAAGTGACTGCGGTTTGCTTTGGGAAAGACTCTGGTCAGATCATATCAGGTGGATTGGACGGGCTAGTCCGTTGCTGGGATGTTCGCAAAGATGCGGTTTCGATGATACTTAGAGGCCACCAGGACATCATAACTGGGATATCCTTGAGTCCTGACGGGAATCACTTGTTAACGAACGCAATGGACTCGACACTATACCGATGGGATCTACGGCCGTATCTACCAGCAGATCAGACCTCGCGATGTACGATGCACTTTAGCGGAGCAAAGCATGGATTCGAACGCAATCTTATCCGTTGTGCATGGTCACATGACGCTCGTTATGTTGCATCTGGTTCGGCTGATCGAAATGCATACATTTGGGACGCTGAAAGTGGGAATTTGCGATATCAGCTTCCAGGCCACACAGGAAGCGTGAATGATGTTTGCTTTCACCCGGAGGAACCTATCATTGCTTCCTGTGGAAGCGACAAGCAGATATTTCTCGGTGAATTGAGCGGCTTTGAATAGAGGATGCTCTCAAGATTGCTGGAGCCCCAGTCAATAACTATATTCTTACTCTAGTTTACGATACGAGGCTGTCTGCTTCTATGCTATTTTCACGGCCCTCTGGAAGTGGAGAATTGCAAACACTTTGAATTCCCGGGATTTTTTCGAGCGCGAGTATGATCACGTTCAGCAGAGACGCGCTACTGAGAAGCACCGTTTCGAGCTCAGCGCCAGATGAGCTCACTGTTCGGTGTGTTGTGCGATCTTCAATGAGAAAGTCGAACACTTGAGTGCCTTCATCTTCCATCTGCAGCCCGTAGCGCTTGATCTCGAAGAAACCATTACTATTTTCCGTGATGACGTTGCAAATGTCTTTCAATAAGTCATGGTTCGGCAAGGCAAAACGCCGGATCACTTCACGACTCGCTCCATCAACGGTGTCTTCAATTTGTATCGGGTCTTTCGCTTTGACTTGTAGCAGAAACATCAGTGACATATCGCGTCTTATTGCAGCTCCATCATCCGCCTCTGACGAGCCAGAAATAGTTTTGCAGCTTCTCGAGCTTTCCATTTGAAGTGGTGCCAGCGAGTTGAGCTGCTGATTGTTACCACTACTGACGCGAATTGAGCGATACAAAGGCGATGCGATGCTTTGATGAACGAGGCACTGCTCGTAAAGCTCTTCACACCAGCTTACGAGGGCATTTGCACCCGGACGTTCCATCGGATCTTCTGATAGTAATCTCTGGAGTATGGTGATGAGTTCCGGGCAGCGTTTGTACCATACAAATTCCGCAGGGAATATCGCCTCACGAGCTTTACGAAGTGTTGTCACTCGTTCCATCGTGGTCACGAATGGAGGATGACAAAGCTCAAATAAGATCATTCCCAAAGAGTACATGTCTGTCTTGGCGTTATACCGCTTCCCTGCAACTTGTTCCGGACTTGCATACATATACGTTCCCACACCAGCCGTAATTTCAAGACTCTCGTTGTTGTTCGTCACTGAAAATTCCTGCCAGGCGGAAGAGGAACGTCTCTCACTTGTGGATACTTCCAAGTTACTGGAAACATCGTCATTTGCACAGCCCGCAGATTGCAAATTCACATTAGATGCATATCGAGTGAGGCCAAAATCTCCCAATTTGATCGCACCACCTTCGAGATCCGCAACAAATATGTTGGCCGGTTTCAAATCACGGTGAATCAGCCCGCATGAATGTACGTGTGCCAAAGCACTAGAAATTTGCAGAAAAATCTTCAGCAGCTTGGAAAGGTCCATAGATCTTGTGCTGATCGCCAGATAATCGGACAAGGTTTTTCCAGCACAATATTGCATTTGAATGTATAGCCAATGATCGCATCGATCATAATTTGTAGAATCTGTATGGTCGACAATATCGCTCCGAAGCCTGGAATTAGGGACCAGCAGATCCTCTTCTTTCCATCCATCTTCCTCCTCACTTCCACGTTCCCAATCAAATCCGTCATCTGCAAACTCTGATGTGCTGGTGTTGTGAGTCAGCTCACTCCTTGAATTATCTCCAAACTCCAACACTTCTTGAGCACGGTCGAACAGATTTTGAGATGATCGCTCCTTGGACCGGAATATGGCCAAATCAAACGATTCTTCTCGAAAAGCCCTCCTTTGGTCGGTGTTAAACACAGAAGTTTCGGTATGGTGCGTTTCAACTTTCTCCAACCAAGCTTGGTAATACCGGACGATGTGAGGATGATCCAATAGCGCCAAAATTTTGACCTCACGCAAAAACTTTTGGAGTGTTTTTGAAGTTTGATTCTTCAGATAGAGACCGACACGTTTTATCGCATACTTGCGTCCATCAAGACGATTCTCCGCCAGCACGACTTGCCCGAAACCACCTTCTCCTATCGAAGAGATTTCCACAAATTCATTGGCAAAACGGCTTTGGCAAACGACTGGAAACAAGACTTGATTCTCATCATTTGATGCGACCTGTGCGTCATTCTTCTCCGAATCAAGGCTGATTGTTGAAGATGCTTCTTCGTTTGTTGACTCAGTGCCATTAGAACCCAGAGACGATTCGATCTCTTGGTCGTCGCCTTCATCTTTGGACATCCAGATCACTTCATCAGAAGCAGTAACCTCCTCAACACGCATCTCACCGCCTCGTACATCTTCAACTATACGATTCTCGTGAGCCAAAGTATCAGTATGTTCAGCCGGGAGGATTAAATTCGTGTCATGTGACCTATTCAGACAGGCAGAAGCCCCAATTAGCATACGATTTTCTCCTGAATTGATGGTTCTCCCGTTGTATGGGTTCTCCGCGCGGGTTTTGCTTTCATTTTCATCGATGCTCGTCCCGTTTGTCACCATTGGCAAAGCAGGATAGCTTTTACTAGCTTGATGGGGAGGGCCTTCAAGCTGTAGAACCGACACACTTTTTGAGTTTGCAGGTTCTGTTTCTGCAAGTAATTTTCCGGCCACAATTGTGGCTGCTTCAGTTGCCATAACTTGAGTGAATCTCTTCATAAGTACTAGTTCAGCCTCTTCGTCAACATCTTCCAGAACCGAACGACCATTTGATCCATCCCAAACACGCTCAACACCCATACTGGCCTCAAAACCATGAGATTCCTTGAGAGATAAAGATAGGAAAGACTGGTGAGGTTCGACCTCTACGGTCTCATTGGCATCAAATATATTGGAATGTGCGAGTGACGCGCTCAGAAATAATTGCCGACTGACCAAGCTTGAGATTGTAATGGGTTCGACACCTGGACGCTCAATCGTAAGTTGATGCACGTGATGTCGCACCAATGAATTACTTTTTTCCAGCGCTGTTGCAATACGACTTCGAGAAAATGAAGAAGATAAGCCTCTTGCGTAACAACCCCAAGCAATGAGCCCCCAGCAAAAGGATATGCCAAATAATATCGCCACCACATTGAAAAATGTGATGAAAAAACCGTCGTCACTTTGATCTGTCAATTTGAGTGCAAAAGCGACTTCGTTCACGTTTTCGCGGGATCTGGAAGATTTTGGATATCTTGGAGAAATCGAGCGTGGAATCCAGTATTTCGTTGCGATGTTTTGATCCACAAAACGAGAACGATCATCGATGAGACGTACGTGCGAAGCCTTGTTATGGCTAAGAAGAGAGCCTTCGCCTTTCCCATACCCCAGATGTCTACTGAGCCAATTCGTGGTCTGCGAGTCTAAAAGAAGAACTGTACGCCAAGTAGAGGTGAATCCACCCAATCCAGGTAAAATAGAGCTGGTTTTGGGTGAAGGCTTTGACGATAATGAGGATGGACCGTCAGCCTGCCATTGAAAGAAAGTCTCCCCACGGTTTGTGTTGACACCAAAAACAGCAACAACATCGACATCGGTTATCTCACGCTCCCACAACAGCTCCCTGCTATGTGGGTGATATGCAGCGACGATGGAAGCTCCTTCTGCGAGGTTGCTTTCTCCTTTTCGTAAAACGAGTATTGTGGGAGTGCTTTCTGTGATCTTTTGTTGATTGTTTCCCAACAGCGTAGGCTCGTGCATGCTCTGAGCTTCGCACATTGTCACTTTCGTTAGATGAAGAAAGTACTCGGATATCTTGAAGCATTTCGACGCCGATCTATTCCGCCCATCGATAGCTCGGGTTGAGTATTCTGATCGTCCAAATATGAAAGTATCTCCTTGGTCACTGCATGAGCTCGTGAACGGCTCTATCACCCCTTTATCCACGTCTAATCTGAAAGTCTTGGTGTGTTTTTCACCCATCAGATATACGTCGAGCCACTTTGGTCGCGAACACGTGCCCGAGTCCGTGGCATCCATATCGGAGACAATTTGTACAGGCCCGTTGGCGTTGATGATATCCACGATCGACATCTCCACTCTCTCCAGTCCATTCCGTGTAAGATGGTACAGATATCCATCGTACGAAGGGACCAGACCGGCCACCAAACTTGGAGCTATCGCATCAGATTTTACGATCACCCCTTTGCTAACGATATTATTACATTTGGCATCGGTATCTTTGCACTGACGAGCTGAAGCTGTAGTTTGACGAATTGGTGGAAAACATTGCGAGCTTTCAATCATTGAGCCACCAGAATCAAAACTCCAAGCAAAGTCACCTGTCCATGCGTTTACACCATACACAAGTCCATCTATACCTCCAATGATTAATAATGCATCGCTCCTGAATCCTGTTGTTGCGACGGTATCCGAAGCGCAATGAACTGTATAAATCGATGAATATATACCGACGAAAAGAGAGCGATATGGACCTATTCGCAATGCGTGATCAATTCGGCTCGAGAATCGAAGAGTGATTGCGATTAAACATGTAACTATGCCGACAGTGTGATGAGTAATCACGTTCATGACCTATCAGTGTTTACACACTATCAAAACCATATACCGCGATAGAAATACCGCCTGTCGAAGGATATACAAAGCCAGCAATGAGGCTCTTTGAGATCTGCGCAAAGGCTACTACCTTGTGTAATTCTAGCGTTATCGTCTCGTTATGACCTGCTTGATTAATTGACCGCGTTCTTCTTTCAAAGTGTCAGAATTTAACGTTATAACGTTTCTACTTTCGTTAAAGGAATCAAAGAAGCAACTGATAGGGAAAAGGTCTAGATACTATAACGAAAATGTGTTGTATGACAGACCTTTAACATACAAGCGATATAATGCACAGTTGTATCGCTTGTGCCAGCAGCTCGAGGAGATGTGGGATACTAGGTAGGGCATTGGGATGCCAACATGACACTTGTCGTCAATCTAGCGACTGCTATGGCTGGTAAATTAATGAGAATATCCGTATCTCGAAGCATAAACTCTTTTAAGCTCAGATCTTAAGTAACAGCACTTGGGTTACAAGAATATAAAGCGCACTATCATTATAATGGAAACACCAAAACTCCTAGAGGCTGTGGTAGAAGGAGACGGTGACGTAGACCATCGTGTCGTCGACGATCTTCTGATGAGCTGGAAGAACTCGTCGCACCAGGAGAACTCAGAGTCTGCACCTAATAGACGAAGTACAAGATGAATTACAAGATATCGGTGTCTACGTTCTTGAGATAAACATAAGCTACGGCAACAAGAAGTGCTTCAAGATGACCAACCTCGCTGCCATCGAGATAAGTGCAGTTCTATTTGGACTCGCGGAACTTGGTGTTGTCGTTCGAGCAGACCCTCCTGGCGAGGAAGATCTAATGACCTTGCTGATCTCCGTTATTGATCAACACGCAAGCCCAGTGGATCACTGGGTACTTGTGCAAGTACTACGACTCCACAGAGATATCGATGGGTTAGGTTAGGTCTGTTATGACCATCCTCTTGACCAGAGCCTTTTGAAGAAAGGTTTGATCTGAGCCAAAACCTCGGCGTGCAATAGTAGCCTTTGCCATAATCAGCAATGATATCACAGAAAACTCATGATAAATCTGTGCCACTGCTGGTGACTTTCATCCCGCTTGATGATTTGTCTGCAACTGGATGAAAATTTACTTGGATGCGTCTCGTTCCGGGGAATCACAACCGTTTGTACTGATCACGAAATGATGCTCCTTGGATTGAAGGTATTGCAGCTGTCGTTCTCAAAATATATGCAATGTATCGATTCGATGGTGCTTGAACTTGGCACAAATCATGACAACGCTCCTCAAGACTGGGGGTTGTGTTGCATGTGTTTGTATAAGAGCACGATTCGATTGAAGGAAGGGTGTGAGATTAGTTTTTTGTGCTCATGTTGCTGAAGCTGTATGATTTCCATAGATAATGACGATGTCATCGACACCATTCCATCATCAAAGCATAAACGATTGCCACGCTCCAAGACTAACCTTGAACTTTACTCATCCTGCGTTGTCTGCCAGCAGATGTTGATGTATTTTGGTCCATCGATATGGTCACAGTGGTACGCGCGGGGTGTATGCATAATGGTGGAAATGTTTGAAAGCCACAACTTTCATTCGTGACAATATCGAAGATGATGCTAATCAAGGATACATCGGGTAGAAATACTGCACGTATAATGTTGTATATGCCTTGTAATTCGGAGCCATGAGCTGGTGAAAACATATCCAGTCAAGTGGAACTCCAGAAGGTTGAATGAAACGGTCATCAGCATGCAATTGCATTGTTAATTCGGATTTACTTCCGATCGGGCAGCCGATGACAGAGTTCAGGTCCATGTTAGATTACTACGCCGGATATCACTCGAACATAATATTCCTATCAATGATAGCCACTGAGCGCTTGCTGGTTTGCTTTCGTAAATATGTTTCTCCCATCTCAGGTATGACAACCCAACCTGATCAAGCTGCCAAAAAGGTGACCATAGTTGACGTGCGTGGTATGTTTGTGCTACCGGTCAGTGAATGTGTCAGCGATGTGCGTCATGGTAGGTTGAGCATTCGATGTCGCTGGGTTCGAGAGGAATCCGTAGTCGAAATCGGTCCTTTCCTCGAGGAAAGAGTTATGCTCACCATCTCGTTCACAAGCTGTACAGCGTGCCCAAAATCCAAATAATTTGCCGGGGTTCTATCGAGAGCAGAATGTCACAAAGCCAGCGATGGAATTTCTAGGCTGAAGTAGACACCGGATGACTCAAAATTGCCGAGAAGGCGCGAAATTCAATGAGTGATATCTTGAGTGCTTTGCGTGGCTGCTCGAAATCTCTTCGTTACCATGTTATCCCAATAACCAGAAATTCCCATGAAGTCAAGCAAGACAACTCCGTCGATAAGTATAGCTCCTCCATACCCTGAGCGAAACAGTAAGCCTATATACCAGCTCCATACCGGTAATACTTTAGAAGTCGATCCCACGATCTGTACTGTATGACAACAGCAGTCATCTAGTTTGCACTTCATGCGGAAAGATTCTATCACTTTTCAGCGGTTTCGAGCTCTCTTCGAAATCGTTTCTAAAGGATGTACCAACCTGCCTTAGACGTGGCATTTGCGAACTGTTCGAACGTGTACGTGATTCGGACGACAGGTCTCGCATCAAATAGGAGTCGGCACAAACATAAATTCACCCGATAACATTCCAAGTCAAAGGCACGAACGTCCGTAATTGAGCCTTATGTCGAGAGCTTTTTATGTTTGGCAGCTTGGGTCCTAATATAGGGTGCGTTTGCTTTGTTTGCTAATATAGCTCGTATTAAGTGTCGCAAAGTTTCTTTGAAGAGAAGTCTTGTAAATAATTAGAATTTGACAGTGCTGGCAGTCGTGGCATTGAAATACTGAGAACATCCTCAGCTTGAAAGTAAACGTACGCATACTGTGCGGGATGGTAGATTCTTTAAGTTAAGAAGTTTTAGGGAAGCCAGAGATGATGTCGACGTTACAATAAGTAAGAAATGAGATTGACTCTTTGCATGGATCGGCGCATCCTTTGAGTCCATGTGAACCACGTCACGTTGGGTCGTCTCAAACGAGCACAAATTGCACACAATGGCAAACGTTCCGTAACCTGTCCGCGCTGTTCTAAAAATTCTTATCCAGTAATTTCGCTTTGAAGGGATGAACCCTCTACCCTTATCGACTGCGCCAATTTGCCTTTCACAAAGAAACTGAGCAGATGATTACGATGTCCCTACCACTATAGTCTCTCGCTTGCTTGGATGACGCACGTTGATGACGAAGAATTCCGGCAATTTTTCAAAAACAAGTGGCAAGCATTTGTGTCTCCTGACATTTCCCGCTCTCGGTTGCGCCGCTTTCCGGCAAGAAATTGTCATACTAAGTTGAGCTCCCATGTAATATATTTTCAGCTTGTCATATGTTTTTCTTACCTGATACACTGAGGCGATTCAGCCTAAATGTGAGTCAAAAGCTGAATGCGTACGCTCGCAAATCTTTGCTAGCTCCTATAAAGATGGGCTCTGCTTGACTGGAAAAGACGCATCTCTCGGTTATATTTTCTTTCAAGAGTACAAATGAAAACGGCTACATTCATTGCGATTTCCACCTCTCTGCTTCTTGACGGCGGTGATACACATGAAAAATACTGCGACATGGTACCGAATTGCAAGAGTTTTAAGAACGGGACTAAAGGGTTCGGGCATATAAAGAAAAGTGGTAGTTTTGCGCTCAATGCATTTGGTCATGATTTCAAGGATGCCGGTCATATATGGACTCCAGAATTATGTAAGAAGGACTCGGATAACGACAAGGTAATCAACGGTCATGAGCTCGGAATATTCAACCGCGATAATCCACTCAAAGGTGTCCAAAGAATTGCATACACGCGGCCCGGTGATCCAGATACGCGGTCCTATTATGTAAAGACGCCACCCGGTGATGTAAAGAAGCCACCCGGTGGTGCAAAAGAAGCGGAAACACTAACAATCCAAGAAAACGGAAAACGATGCTTGACACTCTCGCATGCCGACTGCACACTTGTGACGCATTGGTGCAAATTTTGACCATCATCTTTATTCACTTGTTGTTCGTACTGATAGTAATGTTTTTGCTCTTTCATAATTACGTCTGTATTTTCTTGTTCTTTTTCTATCGAATCTTGGCTGAAATTTTCAATCTGCATTGCACTTGCTACGTGATTGCTTGTCCGAGACTAAAAATATCTCAGAGACGCATATAAATTTCTCTCCCGGGGCCCTTGAGTTACTTCTTGGCTTCACCTCAAGCTGATGAATTCGGCTCGCCGTTTACTATAGCCATCACCTCACTTCGAAGGTGCACATTCGTAATTCTCTACGGTTTGTTTTACTTGTTTCAAAACCTCCAGCCGGTCGGGTTCATTCCACAGGCTATACTCTTAACGCATCGATGGATTTAGCACTTTTTTATTTCGTATTGTGAAAGGTGTGCCGACTTATGTAAGTTTCCGCCGCTCATTTGCCATTGCTTTGACCAAGCCATGAATTGCAGCATCTCCGTAATTCGTTGTTCTCGATTTCCAAGTGCCGCCGTCATCGCTGAATTTCGATTGTATGTAAAAAATGCATTTCTTGCTCGATAGCTATTCGATTTTTTTCTGTCCTTGGACTCCGTCTTGATCTAAGAGCCGTTCAGTAATTGCATGGTTTCATTCTGCTCCATCTATGAAGCTCATTACATAAAATCGCGAAGGCATTCGGTTTTTAGGTACATTCAGCGATGCATTCCGCGTCTTAAATGATGTTATTGAAATCACTCGACCTGAGTGCTGTTGAACAGGTAGTCCCATTATGCTCTTTTCGACAACAATTTTAGCAACGAGTCATGTTCTTGCGACGTCACCTCTATACACCTGTTACATCGAACTATAGTACTTCCTGCCATCCAGATCACCTTCAGTTCTTCGTAGGAAGAGTAAATTTCGTCATTATTGCTCGATCGTTTCTCAAGGTAAAAGCAAACCAGCGCGTTTCATTTGAGCTCCTTGTTCACACTGAGTTTTATGCGAACATGTTATCAGTTCTTGTGTTGCGTGTCGCCCTGTTCATTGCATATTCCTCGCTTCTTTCTCCATTTGCTAGGCAGAGTCTGCATCCAGTGTTTTCGATGAGAAAAGCACTTGCCCCAATCATAGATGACGAACCTAAGTTGTGGCATTGTTGCCAGAACAACCAGACCGCCGCCGGTTGACTTGCAAGTGGTCAAAGACCGGTCCGTGTAGGAACT
>CACSLJ010000229.1:0-42291 GCA_902706625.1 Albugo laibachii | reverse complement strand
CGAACACGACAAAATAGCCAGACACTTTGTCAAAATCGAAGCCAAATGACACAAATCAAATATCGCGTCATTTAATCCGTCCGAGACATTACTCTTGTGAACTTCCTGTGATAAGTGTGCCCAATACCGGGATTGCTGCGCTATCTATTGAAGACATGAGCGTCTAAAGTGCTCCAAAGCAACTCAGTTTTTGGAGGGTTGTCCAGTTTCAAATAGCCAAGCTGGATAAGTGAGCGATCAAGAAATGAGGTGTGCTGCTCTTGTAGAGAGTTTCCTCGCATGTTGATATTAGGTCATGTTCTGCTCTCTTACAATTAATTAGGGACGCCCCGACAATTGTACCACTTTGGAAAATATATTCGAATATTCTACCAGTGACTAAATTATTCCCAATTTTATGCCACTTCGTCTGAAAGCCGCAAAATAAATCTTGTACAGTATTGCTACCAAATGGTAAAATCCGGATATTCTATCAAAAACATTTGGATTATCCGAAAAATCTACCACCTCACTACTTGCTGCACGACCGCTTCTTGTGGCCTATGCTCCCGCACGCCGAGCACGTGTAATCCGATTTCTTGCTCAATGCCAGGATCGCCTGCTGCGATTCGATTCTCTTCTTGCTTTTCTTCGGCCGACCTCGCTTCTGTGGGAATTGCGGCGGCTGATGAAGCTCGAAGCAGAGAAGCTCATTCTTCGTCACCGTTGGAGGCATCTTTAACAAAGGATCGTAGGCCTGGTTGTATACGGCCGTTTTCCACGTCGTGCCGATAAATTCGCGCAGGATGCTCAGATTGTTGATGTGCTTGAGTGACGCAACTACATGGACGCACGGTGCGTCCATGCAATGGAAGTACCCACACGATCACGGGTCGGATGCCTTGTCCCGATCGTTTAGTGTACTCTGTCGAGAGCTGACCATCTCTTTTTACTTTAACGCTGAATGACGACGAGCACTGTGAGAAGACCTCCATTCCGTCGAAACCGTGGGCGAGGCGTTTGCCAACAAAATAATTTTCGGCGTAGTCGGTCTGCTGACCCCACTTGGTCATCCTACCAGTGAACTCGACCCAGTTGCCACTTACATACTTCTCGATGGTCATGAGGCAATCGAGTAGTGGTTCCTGGCGAGAAGCCATGAGAGTGCTATTGACCGACTCGACGTTGTTGCTGGTTATCGTACCAAAGCGAGCACATGTACTGTAAGCCGGCGCTTACTTTGTCTTATCAACAGCTTCCCTCCACTCAGCCACCTTTTCATTAATATTGGCCAGCTCATCCGTCCGCTTGGTGTACGCAATGGAAGTGAGGGTTTTTCCAAGCTTCCGCGCAGCATTTCGGAGGGTCTTGTTCCGAAACTTGTTGTTGAAGTTTTCCATGAAATGACGCAAACAAAAAAAATGTGGTCGCCCGGGCCTGCTCAAGGGCGGGAATCAGACCCTTGCCGCGATCAGAGATGATAAACGCTGGTCTCGTAATCGCCTTAAGCAGCTGATCGAGAAATCACGACCAGTTTTCCCTGGTTTCCCCCGATATCCACGTGACGGCGACTATCTGGATCTTGTTGTTGCTGTTCCGTAAACACGCAACCAAGAGTGTCCAGCCCGAGGAGTACTTCATAATCTTCCATCCATGTTGTAGCCACGATCAGAAAATACAGATGTTGCTTGTATACCCTGCCAGTAGACGACAACCACGCAGCGTATGATAGTGCTGTCAAAATCGATGTCGGCCCTACGGTCACGCTTGCTCATCTCATCAACGAAAGAAAGGATTAGTTGAAACGGAAGCTGATCCGACTGAAACAGCTCGGACGTCACAATTGTGCATGCGTCCTCGCAAGTGTGGTAGCTGACGTCAAGGCCGGATGAGCAAAGAAGACCTTGAAGCGCGCGCGGGCTAGCCTCCCTGCCGTTATCGACCACAAACTGGCGGGCCACCTTGTTACGACTGAGAAATTGTGGCTTCAGTGCTCGTCGCGCTCATACCAGGCGTCACCCACTTTGGTAGGATCGCACGTGTGACGGCGAAACTCGACTGGAGGCCTGAACTCTCTTCCGAAAGCAGAATTGACGAAGAACGCGCACTGCTTATAGACACAGGCCACACGATAGCGACGATAATTGATCGATTTTACCACGTACGCCCGACCAGCTCTCGCGTTATAGTCATAGCAGGCGACGACGACGTCGGCCTTGCACGTATACGGCCGACGGAGGAAGAAATCGTCAGCGTTGCTTTACTGGTCTTCCATCTCAGAGCAACTTGAATGGCGGTCCTCCGCTGATCTTTGCGTCTTGTGAACGTAGTCGTCTGCGTTGGTCACCATAAGGCTGAAAAAGATGCAGAAGCTTCGTTGGTGATCCCGGTTTTTTCTTCTTAGCCCTAGTAGATGACACACAATCTTGTTTTCTGTTTTGCCAAATTTATTACGAAGTTTTCATGTTAATGGTACAGTGCAGGACATTGGTCCGTGGACAAGGTCTATTTTCGCCTACCGGAATCAATTTTTCATCTTTTTTGACGTGATAACGACAGAATTGTAGCCAATCTGGAGATAAATGCGTTACTGAAGAAATGAAGTAAGAAATCGCTCTACAGCCATCGCAAAAGAAAAATGTTCTTTCTGGGGGTGCCACAAATCGTGAACATAAGAATATACATGCCGATGCGATGAAAAAATGGTAGTTTAAACAAAACAAGAGGCTTCAAATGGCGTATTAATACGAAATATATTTTCCCTGTATCTATAACACCTTGACACAAAGATAGCGCATCGATTGAACAAGTGTATCCAGCTGTTACGACGTGACTGCATCCCATGCGGCTTGGATAGCTACCTTAAGATCGTGAAGATTGTAGTACTGCTTCCCACCGGCGTACACATGCTGTGTCATGATGCACCATACGTTTTTGATTGGGTTTGAGTCGGGGGACTAAGCTGGTCACGGCGTTATCTTGATGTTGCGACTGGCATGGGGCGCTGTCTTGGTGGAAAACATGCTTCTCTGGGGTGAGCATTGGCTGCAAATGCGATTGAAGCATTGAGATGTACTTCGCGGAGTTCACTCTGCCCGTCATAAACTTCAATTATGTCTTGGTGACCCCAAAGAAGCCCGCCCACACCATGATCGAGCCACCACCCGAGTGCCGACGAACGTTGGGTTGGATAAGGTTTCGTGTGTCCATCCACTGGTACCGCATACCGTTGGGGCCGTCGAGATTTCACTTCTCTCCTCTGAGAAGACGACATGATGCCAGTCGACGTCGTTCCATAGTGCCTTCTCTCTAGCCCACACCACTCTTGCTTCCTTGTGTTTTTTAGTCAGCGCTGGCTGTGCTGGGCGCTTCTCCTAGGACAGCCAATCGACAGACATGAGAACGCGCTGGATGTTACGCACACGGCACGTCAATTTGAGGTTCGCTTTCACCTTTGCGGGGCTGAGATCGCCAGCGGAAACCAATCGGATGATGTGGCGCCTGTCACGCTCACAGATTTTCGGCTTGCTCCCGCGGCGACTTGGCTTGTTGGAGTTAGGGTGTGCAGACAGTACTTTGCTGCACACACCGACGGACCGCATAGTGGCTTCCGCGATGCCTCTCACGGTAAAACCGGCAGCTCGTAGGGTCAAAATGGAGTTGCGCTCTTCTGCCTTGAGTTCAGCGTTCTAAGCCATTAACCCTGAATTGCGCGTCGCAAGGATATTTGTAGAATGGTAGGAGATCATAAAAACAATCTCCTAATGTGGAAGAAGTAAAATGAGTGGTGTAGATGAATCTTCTCGCGGCGGTAATTTATGTTAGCGATTTGTGTCGCACTCCCAGAAAGAATATTTTTAAGTTTATTTTGCGATGGCTGTAGAGCGAGTTTTTACTTCATTTCTTCAGTAACGTGTTAATCTCCTGATTGGCTACAATGCTGTCCTTACCACGTCAAAATGGATGAAAAATTGAATCCGTTAGACGAAAAAAAGACCTTGTTCACTGACCATTGTCGTGCACTGTATACTGCGCCCAAAAGTCTTGGAAAACCCGTTTTATAATTCTTATTAGCCAATCCTATAAGAATCTACCGTACCTCACCTCAAATGATTGCGAATTGCAAGGCGAACACGGGCATATCCTTTGGATTTCGTGAAACGCATTGTGACCTACAAACGAATAACGTAAGCATTATCAGAGGTAAGAGGTAAATTTGGTCGTTCTGGTAAGATTGGTAATAAACTCTTAAATGAAAGAAACATTGGCTTAAGATAAATAATTTTTGATACGAAGAGGGTCGGTATTGGGTGAACGCATTTATAGCCTAGAAAAACAATTTACTTCAATGCCAAAATGGCAAGAGATGTCCGAGAGTGACGTATGCGTGATTCTCAAGCTTCGTGCTCAAGGAGAGAAGCTGCAGACTATCGCAGCACTTGTGAAGCGCAGTTTATCAGCTGTATCCCGCGTCGTCAACGGAAAGCATGGGTCAGACGTCAAAACTCACTCGGATAGGCCGAAGAAATTTAGCGAAAGAGAAGCCCGACACCGTGTGCGTGCTGTAATAACAAAAAACGAAAGCGCTTTTCAAGCATGCGCGAGCGTTGGTGTTGCTACCTCCGTCCGCACCGTACAGCGCACCCTGATTAACCACCCAAGACTCTCGTGAAAGATACGAAACATACGATGATGATGAAAAAACCAGAGATCTCGCGCCGAGTGGGCACGTGAGAAGGCAAGCTGGGGATAGCCGGGGTGCTCCCGTGTCATGTTTACCGACACGCCGATCATCCGAGCTTCAAGCTGTGAAGCGCAACATCGGTGACGGATCAGTTATGGTTTGAGCTGCGTTTTCGGGCAAGACTGAGCGCAAGTTTATCAGCGGTGGGCAAAATGCGCGACAGTACACAGAGACTTTAAGAAGCCACCTGCTCCCGTTTCTGCGCAAGAACCATCCAAGCGTATTTGTTTTCAAAACGACAACGCACCGAGTCATCGCGCTCGACTTGCCAAAACATGGCTTGACACGAACAATGTGATTACCATGAGTTGGCCAGCTATGTTTCCGGATGTGAGGCCCAGAGAGAATTGATTGGAAATTCTTACGAGAGAAGTGTACGCGCATGGTCGCTAGTCTCCTTTAAAGTAAGGCTCAAGTCAGCAATCATCAAAGCATCACGCGAGTTGGATTCTTACATCCTCGATAAACTGCTGCTATCGATACCCAAGGAATGCAAAATGATCCTTGATTACAAAGGAGCATTTATTACGTCGTTGTAGCGTCACATCAGTGCAGCAGCGCGTTTATTACCAATCTTACTGGAGCCACCAAATTTATCTTCAACCTATGATAATGCATATGTGATTCGTTTGCAGGTTGCAATGCGTTTCGCGAAATCCAATGCATATGCCCGTGTTCGCCTTGCAATTCGCAATCATTTGAGGTGAGGTACGGTAGATTCTTATAGGATTGGCTGATAAGAATTATAAAACGGTTTTTTCAAGACTTTTGGCGCGCGACTTATATATTACGGAGTTTCACCAAATTTATGGTAGAATTATCGGATTAAATCTACAATTTGAATGAGCAAAGACGAAATGGTATAAAATCGGGAATATTTTAGTCACTGGTAGAGTACAGTATTCCATTATATTTTTAAAAGAGTTAGAATATCCCGGCCAACCAAATTATTTATACTATATCATTATTGACGCAAAACGGTATATCAATGTCTGTGAACGCATGCTGCAAGCATACCATCCTGATAGTCTTAGCAGCTGAGGAGGCGCATCCCTTCATGTTCTCGACTTCGCAGGATTGAAGGCTATCAAGAAAACTGTTCAACGGTGTGTGCAGCAAGATCTACGAAATGCTAAGTCAACGCTCTTCAGGGGAGATGCGATTCTATTGTATGTGATGCATTCCGTAGAATCCTAAAAATTCATTCACACAATAATGGGTTTCCGAGGGGCAATTTTTTGAACGTTGACGCTCGTGTAATTGTGCAAGCGACATGGTGTGGATAAGGCCTGGAGAGTGAGAGGTGAATATGTAGAAATCAAGCCTGGCTGTCCCCACCCCGAATCGGTCACCCAAGTTTAAAACAAGATTCTTAAAGCCAGCTGATCTCCCGCAAGGAAAATGAAATGCAGAGTCACGGTTTACATTGCTGGTAACTCGGCGAGCAGTAAAACACTCGCCGAGGTTTTCGAGTACAAGTTGTGTGTTACAGTGACTATCAAAGGCTGGCACTTATTCTGACTCCTTTTTAATCATTTAATCATGACATTTGAATGCGTTAATAGTGCATGCCCATTGCAAAAATTTCCTGTCTGATCGGCTTTCGCGTCAATTTTTAGGAAGCACATTCGTCTTTAAACAATAAAAGAATTACGAATTCATCCAAAATAATGCACGAAATTGTTTTTCTGATCCGCTAAAAGTGTACACTACCAAAGAATTATCTCAGTCGGATTTTGTTTTGGATGGCGTAGAATCAGAAGCAAGACGTTACGGTGCCATCCATAAGTAATCTAGACAATCTTGTATATCTGCTTGGCTTGGTTCCGTACTCGATTGCATCAATTCGATGCCCGTCAATTTCCTACGATCTTTTGCTAAATTAAGGAGGGTTTCTATAATGATCCGAGAAACGATGTTCTTCGCTTCAGAGGATGAGATTCCCAGATGCGCTTTTCTGCTGGGGCTTTTGATCCGAAAAATTCATCTTCGGTCATCGATGGCTTGTGTAAAATCTTTGCGTTCGATAAATGGAACGCAAGCCCCGAAATGGCTAATAGTGTGAGGACCACCTTCTAGTCAACAACGCATACCCAATCGTGATAGAAAGTGATGCTATTTGGCTGAACATATCGTAACACCTACACCCGCTTTTCCTTTTGGCTATACTCCCAAAAGAAGCTTTACTCAAGCACAGCCAGTGCAACAATTCGTTAATTATTATTGTGCGATGCGAGAAATATTCAATTGATTATCTGCTTTCATCATCGCACTATGTATCAGCTCATCTTCGGTGTCGCTATCAATAATTTGAACATGTAGAGGAGGTAGTTGAAAGCTTGCCTGCCACTCAAAGTAAAAGACTTTATCTTGTACTATATAGTACAAGTATCGAGAAAAGCTCTCAATCCTTTGGGTCTGCACCCGAAATGTTTCTCTGCCAACGTTTCGCTCAATATTCTACATTGTGATGAGGTACTATCAACACCATAATCAGTGTCCGTCAGTATTGCTGTATAGTGCAATGAAGGCAAGAAAAGCGGTCATATATAATCCGGAATATAGTCAAACACTTTGGAGAATAAATATGTGGCCCTTATTTATCCTCAAACTGCATTTACCTCAATGTCAATACTCTGAATACAATTCAAGACACAACCAATAATTGGCAAGAGTATCACACTATCTGTTCATTTTGATTTCGAAGTTTCATACATTGGTGGAATGTCGATAATGATACTTAATCAATCACTAATGTTGTTTGTCTGGAATAAGTGTCTCTGCATGGTAACCTGGTTGAGGTTCAAATTTCTATCGGTTATACATGAATAAAACACTTTAATTGGTTCGAACTCGAAATGGCTCGAAAACATGCTGTCAATGCGTCTAAAGCTTTCTTTTTCCGCTCTACTCGTCCTATTCAGCCAGCACCGCTTTCATATCTGCCTTGCCAGACTTTTCTTTTTCACTCTGTCCAGATTCATCCACATTTGACTAGATATGACAACAGGAATGTAACAAGAAATTTTGTCTCAAGCTCTGGTCACACAAATCATAGGCAAATGATACCAAAAGAGCCAACTTCCAAGAATTCAGACAATGCTGAATCACTTCCATCCATTTCTCTGACCGAAATTGAATCTCATTTAGCGCTGATGGAGTCCTGGTCGTGTCCAGGCTGTGGCATTCCGCTTCAGTATCGGACTCCTTCAGACTTGGGATTTGTTCCTTTGCGCGCTTTGCAAAACGTCACTGAATCGAACGAGAGCATATTTTTTCAGTTACGAAAGGTTCGTTGTGAGCGGTGTTATCAAATGGAAGTGCATGGAAAACTCAAAGTTCAGCGTCAATTTTCATACGAGACTTTCGGAAAACTCTTGAAAGATGAGCTTTCATCCAATTCCAATGTCCTCTTGCTTCAATTGGTCGATATCTTGGACATTCCAGGCAGCTTGCTATCCACGTAAGTTATTTGTATGCTTTACTCGTCCACATCCCCATGACTTACAGAATCTTCCAAGCGCCCATCGTGCCTTTGGAACCGATCGACAGGTGATGCTCATTGTGAACAAAGGTGATTTGATTCCCTTGAAATCCGGTACACGTCGCCTCATGCGCCACATTCAGCAGCAAGCCAAGTAAACGAATGGAGTAGCCCATCGAGCCTTATCTTACCTTACTTTCTCTGTAGATCTGCTGGTATTCAAAACATCCAGGCCATCTATCTTGTGAGTGCACTGAAAGGTATTGGCATGCACGAAATCCTTCGAGACATTAAAAAGTTCAGAAAAAATCGTGATCTCTGTGTCATCGGTGCCGCTAATGTCGGCAAGTCCACTTTTCTGAACTCATTTTTAAGCTATCTGGTCACCCAAAAGTGGAAACATAATCATCGCAAATATATGAAGCTGCCGGAAGTGACACTAAGCGACATCGAAGACGAGAACGCTGTTTCGATGCTGAATATGGATCATAGCCATGCATATGCATCGACCGAGTCCGTAGAGACTTCCGAATCCTCCAACCTCCAGACTAAAAATCAACTAGAATTACTACGTGAAGAACTAGCTGAAAAGTATCATGTAGAGCCTGGAGACGATCCAGTGACGCTGGAAATCGCCACAGAGCACGAAGAACGAAAATTGACCACATCTCCACTTCCTGGGACTACTTTAGCTGTGCAGTACATCCCTGTGGTCGCCAACAATAAACTGTTCAACATCATTGATACACCAGGACTCATTGAGGATACCAAGCGCCAGCAACTTGTGGAGGTATTGGCCACAGATGCATCCAACGCGCTTAGAAATGTATTCCCAACAAAGACACTTCCGGTACATCGCACTTTAATGGATAGTAGCTTCCTAACAATGCACTTGTAGGCCACAATCTATCGTTTGAAACCAAATCAAAGTCTCTTCCTCGGGGCACTTGCTCGTTTCGATTACATATCACCCGGAGAGAATCGCGACCAGCTTCTTTTCTGCTGGCATGGAGTTCTTCCTGGTCACGTTACAAAAACTGCAAGTACGTTCAGAATTCACTTTACCTGCTATGAGTCTCAGTTCTCACTTTTTGTGTTATAGACGCGGAAGCAATGTTTATCAAGCATGCGGGCAAAATTCTATCCCCACCGCGCGGCTTAAACGCATTGAGCTTTACTGGGCCGCTGAAAGATGCCCAAACGATTACGTTATCTGACTATGTGACTGAAAGCCAAAGTCAGAAATCCAAACGCCCTCAGCGATCGAGTCTTGTGGAACTAGTACTTCCAGGCTTTGGATGGTGTAGTGTCACAGCTGTGGATTTTGATGGCACTCAAGCTGCTGCACGGACACTTTCACGTGCAAAAGTCCGTATCGCCGAGTGCTTGGGGCTTCAAATACTCCCACGACCGCCGCTCTTCCCATTCGAAGTATCCAGTTCGACTCGCGACATGTGGAAACGGTAAAGAATTGATCATTTCTTCTTTCTGAAATTCCTCTTTTTGTCTGCGACTTTTGCGTATCGTTTACATTCCACAGCCTTGGTGTCCCATGTCGCAGTACGTTCATTGACAGCTTTCAGCGCTTCGGCTTCAGCTCGTTCGGCTGCTAAGGCATACTCATGCTGCAAGTGTACTTGGTTCTGTTGTGAAATCATGCGCTGGCGACGTGACTGAGTTGATCGAGCTTCTCGAAAACGCATCAAATTGGCCATTTTTGCTTGGAGCTTATCCGTTTTCTCACTTTTGGCTTGTGCGATTTGCTGGCGCTTTTCCCTTTCCTTCATGGCAATTTCAGCCTTTTGTGCACACAAACGCGCTTCCAATTCACTTTGAGACATCTCCTCTAACAAACCCAACTGTGCCGTCTCGGACGGATTGAATGACGCGATATGTGGTCCGCGAGAAGTATGAAGTGCTCGAATCTCTCTCAATGTCTCCTCGCGTTTGGAGTGTTCAGCCGCAGTTTGAAGCTCTTTTCGAACTCTTTCTTCTTCCAAGAGAGCGTTCAATTCTGCAGCTTGGGAGCGTTTATCCCGACGCAAGCGAACTTGAGCGTTTCGTGGAGCACATTCTCGAACGTGTTTGATTTGTGTCATTTGGCTTCGATTTTGACAAAGTGTCTGGCTATTTTGTCGTGTTCGTTCCAGTTCCAAGTTTTCGGCAATCATTTTCATTGACTCAACAATTCGTTTATTGTCATGTTGAACTGAAATGGCAGCTTCTTTTGCGAAATGCTTTGCTTGCGCCATTTCCAGTCGTCTTGCAGCTGTTACTGAAGCTTGTGCTGCGTCATCTTGCTGCTGCATTTGGGCTCTCCACTGGTAAAATGGCATAGAATCTCGAAGTTCCGTCTCATACGCCTGGAGAAGAGCAGCTGCTTTGGCTTGATTCCGTTGATACATGGCGTCTTCTCGAAGAATCACTGCAGTTATCAATTTGACCTCTGGGCAGGAAGCTGGACACCGCGGCATTGGAGTGGCTTTGAAGTGTACGTTAGAAGACTCAGATGAAACTAGCTCGTCCTGATTGGAGAGGATGCGATGACGAGCTTTTGCATGCGTCTGGGCTTTTTGGAGCTTGGGAAGGCTTCCGGGTAGCTCCTTGGACAACTTGTATAGCGATGATTGACGTCCAGAAGAATCGGAAATACGTGCACAAAGCTCTTTGAGCGCCGAACAAGCTTCCCGCAATGGCGTCGTAAGTCTTTGTATGGAATCAGCATCGTAATACTCTCTCCAAGCTTCTGGAAGCTTTTCATTCAGCATTGCATCATCTGTGAAGAAGGTGAGTAACGATCGCATCGCCAAAGACGCGTTAGTGGCTTTCATATGGCGCTCGAAATCAGACATTCCCATACGCTCCAGTTGGAATAACAACAAATACGCAAAAATGAAGCATTTTTGTCGATCCGTTCGAGCAATCCGGGCAGCATACGCTCGAAAGAAGACTTTGATCGCTGGGAAAATCACATTGTGGTGCTCTTGAATTCCGAGCACAATTTCGCTAAGGAACGATTTTGGAGAGCCTGGAAAGACAGTCCTCACGGCCTCAATGTCAAGAGTACTGATCGAAGCCGCACATTCGGGAATGAAGTCGATTGGTGTCATAGCTTTAAATAGAAACTGACACGTTTATTCCTCCGACTCGCTAAGCGTTAAATCTCTTTTGGAACTACAGTCAATGATCACATCTCGCCATTCCTCAAGCTCCTGAGCGTTCGACAATCGAAGTCGAATACGCTGCTGATTCCCGACACAAAGGAGCAAGGTGCAGGCTTCGCGAGGCACGATAACACGGTCAATGTAGACTCTGCATCGGGGTACCTGATATGGCTTGTCGTTGGCGTAATAGGATAGTGTATTGCCTTGAATGACGAAGAAATAACGATTCCAGCGTTTGAGTACGGCACTCTGTTTTTCGATCCAGCCACTTTTCGTGATTGGGATGGATAGTCTATCGGGATCCAGGACTCCATCAGTGTTGAATGTCGACAGGTTCCATGAAGGATCCTCTGAATTGCCCATTGACCAGGACAAGGATTTACGACGACATGAAGGCTTGAGGCTTCTCAACCAGGCATTCCGAGCGTCTGTAGTTGGAGCCCGGACGTCCAGGATCTTACCACACGTTCCATAGATTTTAAATCCAATACGACAGCCTCCTTCCTCCACATGAGCAACACGGAGAACATTGCGAGGTTGGCTATCCGGGAAAGCTTCTGGAAGTGCTTGACGTAATACCTTTTCGGACGGAAAAGTCTCGTAACTTGTGAGCATGGAACCATTTAGTACGAAGAATCGATGACGCCAGCGACCGAAACGAGATCCACGCATCCAAAGCCAGCCATGAAATTGGTCATGAAATTCGAGTTTGCTCACAGTTACAGGCTGAAGACGGAAGCGATCTTCGTCCAAACTCAGATCTGGCCAAGAAAAACTGCTGGAGGACGTCTTGGGAGAGCTACAGGGAGATTGATTGGAATCTACAGCCTGGGCACTGCTGGGGTGACGTGATCGGAGGATGGAAGTCAGAAGACGACCTTGACGTGTGGTTGGAGCCGAAGCGGATCGAAGATCCCGATTTGATGACTGACTGAGCTCCATATTCAGATGTGTGATTTGAATGATTTAGGTGGCTGCGTGTAAAAAATTTTGCTGAAAGAAAAGTGTGGACCTAAATAATTGTCTGGTTAGAGCCTGAGTAAAAGTGATAGAGATTGATCGAAAATGTATGATAGCTGCAAGGTATATGTGGGACTGAAGTATAAATACGATCGCGGTGTTTGTTTGCATATTATATATTTACACAAGATACGAGAACCAGAGTGCTGCGGAGCCTTCACCCATGTCTAAATTAGACAATCTATTTTAATAATATGGAGCCATTTCCGACAAGATTTTCAGTGCTTTTCATTCTGTGACCCGATTGTTGACTCTCTCTAGCTTTACAGCTAGTCTTTTCGGTGTTTTCAGAAACTGTTCTTCATAGGGGAATTGTCATGCTCTCTCAAAGGGTCGTGTGAATGGGACACCACGATTATTTAATGATGGCAGAATGGAAGGGAATTTCGTGCACTTGGCATTGGTGAATTCCAGTAATCAATTTGGTTTGTCTATGTAGCAATACGTGATGAGAATTTTCAGCATATTAAGCGCTTGTAAGACTGAGAGCTGAGAAGATTCACAACAGAGACCGTACACTTTCAGGTTTCGTGTGCTGTATACGCCAATGACGAGGCTGGACGTAAGCTCCTCGCACGAATCGTTACTGATTGGAACAATGTCGTCGAAGGGAGGCTGGCATGGTATGATGGTGGGCTCTGATTGTACAGGCCACCAAGCAGGCTATCGTCACTAAGTGGAACAATGTCGATGAAAAGAGGCTGGCATGGTATGTTGATGATTTTGATAGTACAGACATCCAAGCAGGATATTTGTTACGGCAAATTTCTCGAGTGTTGCATTAGTTTATTCCTGGATGTAGTTGTTCGCTTCATATGATTCATAATGTCGGCATCGGTTGAGATAAGAGCGAAGTCATATTTGATACAATTCCGGTCATTCCTGCCTATGGATCACATCTTTGCACGCACTCCTCCAGCGTCCACTTGATCGAGCGCGTTTGATGTTTAAACGAATCTTTACTCTTCCAACTGTTGACATTGCCTTGCAGCCACGCACGAACCTTTATTTCTGATAAATTTTTATGGCTTTGGTTGTCCCGACTGCTGTGACGCCATTGACGTTGGTTGTAAGCTCACTATTGCAATGTTGTGGTCCATCGGACGTGCTTGCGAGCTAATATTGTTTTGAGAAATGCATTACTGATGGTGTTATTGAACTTCAGGGGCTCTAGACTTGAAAATTTGTGAAGCAGCACATCACATTCGCTTGCCGATCATACTAATGCCTTTTCATTGCATCAAGCAGAGAAGCGTAAGTCAAAATAAAAATGTGGCATGCGATTGTCACGCATGTTTGAAGTTTTCGTTTTATCTGGAAGTTTTCTTCATCGATAGATGGTTGAGCAGTAGGGAGAGAATCCTTGTATTACGAGTCAATTGAGTATACAGAGATTCCTCCTCCACTGATAAAACCCGTGAAAGGAAAAATTGTCATGCTGGCATGATTCTTCTCCTTTTGTGGGGCTTCTTCTTGACTTATGTTGCAAAAACGACAATAAATATACCCACTCACCGATTGATCGCCCATTCATTGCCAACATGAAATCGAGATGAATGACACCCACATATATTCACGATGAGACTCTTATCTGCGAACAGTTCGGCTCTTTTTTTGAAGAAAGAAAATATGGTTTGGACAAAACCCGAGCAAGTTTATTATGACGGACGAGGCGCCAAGCCTAATTAGATCCACTCGTCCTTGCTTTAGCTTGATGTAAGGTGCATTCTGAATTAAACAAATCGGAGGGTTCAGTCAGGCATTTGGGCACTGCAAACGGCCTCAATAAATTCAGGTTAGCTTCCTACTCACTCGACAAATGTTTTTACGACCGGTTCCGAGCAGGGGCATTAAGTAGGAGTCCTTCATCAATGGCTGTTTTCGATGGTATAACTTCTCGCATTCTGAGCAGCTACCCCTCTCAATACGAGATGGTAGGAATCGCATGTACCACCTGATACAACCGACAAAGGCACTTCCGATTGATGTTTGCCAGCGTGGCGAACATCAATTTGAGAAGCGGAGCGAAGAACGTGAAAAGTGGTTTTCTAAAATTAGCGAATAAATTCATGCAGGCCTTCTTTCGTAGAGCGCCTTTAGCTCATCAAGCATGTTTTATGCTCCATAGATTCAACGTTTGTCTGTCCTAAAGCGCTTCTGGTGAAAAGCAGTAGAGGTACTGACTTCAGTTAAGCGCTGATTGACCTATGTGCTGATACGAGACTGTCACAAAAAGTTGAATTATAGGCATCCACATTATGCGATGCCCAGGTAAAATGCACGAGTACTACTCCACACGGCGCTGGTAAGTCCACTTTTGCCGAGCTTTGCTAAAGATCGACATGGCATGGGATATTAACAGCGCAACCTGCCTGTTGCAATCGAATCAAAACTCTTCTCTTGGCGCTCAGTACTTCCTGGATTCTATAACCTGCCTGTACAGGCGCTTGCAGGCGGCTTTCATTCCCTCACACTCAAAAACACTTCGTGATGTTTACAAAGCAAACGAAACCGCAATGGTGAGACGATTGTCAACATAATTGAAGTCGTACGCGCTATCAGGAAGAGAAAACTATTGAATGAAAAGCTACTTTTACGAAATAAAACCGAAGGATGCGTTTCATCCGATTTCGGCCAAATTTAGCCTCGAATTATCCAGTGGAATCATCGCTTTGATCAACGTCATTTATTTTTCGACAATGGACCAAAAACGCGTTCTGATTGCAGCCAATGAGCTATTGGCTTCCGACGACATTATCATCTCTACGAGTGAACGCAACGCAATCGCAAAGCCACACAGCAATAAGAAAACCCACAAGCAAGATCGTCAGCCGCAAGCAGAAGAAGACGAGGACCGCACCGACAATCAGGAGGATGAGAGTTTTTTCTGTAATGAGCACAAGCAAGAGAGGAAGACACTGCTGGGCCCCTCCAGAGCCTTTTCCGAAGATCCTAGCTTGCGCACACGCGCATGGAAAGGTTTCCCGTGGATCAAATCTGGAATACGGGCTCTTGCGCGCAAAAATGGTCACAGAGTGCATCCCACAAGCTCCACTGAAGTACCTGTACAAAAGATTTTGGATCGGCAAGTGGGAAGCTTGTACCTGTATTTGAGCGTTCTCATAGTTCTTTTATCTGGATCGCAATTGGGATGGGAAATCACGCAACTCAATTTGAGCACATTCCATAGTCAAGATGATTGTGCAAGAAGACCCATACAAGATGGAAAATGCATCATATTTCCTGGTCATTCGAGCGTCGAGTGGGTTGTAGCGGTTGTTTCTTGGGTCGTTGGGGCAGCATTAGGGTCTTTGAGCGCATCCAGTCCAGGCGATCAATTCGGACGGAGATTTGTCATATTGATGAACGCCATATTGATGGTTCTTGGGGCTGCACTACAGACATTTGCTCCAGCGATTTCAGTCTTCTCGCTGGGCCGATTCTTTTCTGGAGTTTGTTCCGGTTCTGCTACAACCATCGCGTCTATCTTCCTGGCTGAGATCGGACCGGAACATCAACGTGCTAGCTTCGTGGTAGCTTTCCAAGTTGCCGGGTCACTTGGACTGGTTGCTATCACTTCAGCTCATTTTGCTGTCTCAGGCTCAGCTACATCGTGGAGGTGGATTATGATGGTACCGATGTGTCTTGGCGGTATTCAGCTTCTCTTCATGCCCTTCTTTCTTGTTGAAAGCCCCACATGGCTGTTAAGAAAGCACAAAGTTCAAGACGCTGCTGTAGCATATTCCAGATTGTATCGAGGTGGATCATTCGAAAAATTGCAAGCCCAAGTACGAGCTGAACAGGAGGCTTCTCGACAGCTCGAATCATCACATCAAATGAACGCCTTCCAGTCTCTGGCGGCGTTTTTCAAAGAGAGCACATCTTCCCGTAATCGTACTCAGTTTTATCTGTCAATTCTTCTCTGTATCGCTCGGCAATTTGGTGGTGTCTCGGCAGTCTTCTACTACTCTTCGAGCATCTTTACACGAGCTGGAATTCCAGACCCACGAGTTGGAAACCTGATTTTGTCAATGTTCAATGTTTCGACGGTCTTCACGGTTTGCACGTTTATGAAACACATTCCACGTCGTAAAGCTCTGTTATTTGGTATCTCAGGCATGATTTTCGCATCGATCGGAATGACGTTGGCCCTCATCCGTCAAAGTATGGTGGCCATTGCGTTTACTGCAATGTATGTCACCTGCAACTCAATGTCGCTTGGAACATTACCATTTCTCGTGAGTGCAGAGGTACTACCGGAACATATCCGAAGCAAAGGGCTCAGCATCTCTTCTTGTGTCAATTGGGTTGCAAATTTATGCATTGGAATCGCGTTTCCAAGTATCGCACAGGCTCTTGGAAACTATGCTTTTACCCCATTTACCATTCTTTTGGTCTTCTTTTGGATAATTTTGTATTCCTTTCTTCCTGAAACAAAAAGTAGATCCAGTGAGGACATTCAGCTTGGATTCCTTGAGTCAAAACGGTCATTTTTACGACAACCGAAACAGGTCGGCTCCGTCTGTGATTCGAAGCTGGAGGCAGGAGATGGGAACTTCATTGTACAACATTTGGCAAAATTTCGTAGAGCGAGCTTGGAGATGATTCAAGTATCGATTCCGAGCATTAGTCAAAGCGCGTAAGAAGATTGTGGTGAACCTGTTGATGAAATACTATGGTTCAAAATACCTACACACCTGCAGAAATCTACCTTTTGGCCGATATGGACGCAAAGCCGCTCACACTACCAGTTTTAAATGTTCGGAGTTCGACGGAAGCAAAGCCCAATTGCATCAATGCGCACTGAATCTTTTCCAAATTGGACTGAGCTTGGGCTAATATGCTCTGGTCCACTTCTACACAGTGGAATGAGATCTGCGCTCTGAAGTCCAACGAGCTTACCTACTGCGGCTCGGTTCTGGCTAAGAAATCGAACGCGAAGATTTGTGGATTCAGGAAGCGTTAGTAACTTTCGAATATATGCTTCTGCTTTTTCGACTCGCTGCAAGTGCTCCTGTACTCATCACATTGTGAGATGCGGGTCATGCTGCTAAAACATGATGTACTTTCGAAGCTTTCACTCCATAAGCGAGCCTTGAGCGAAGACAAGGGACGCAGCCACATTCCAATTCGATAATCCGACAAATTTGGCAATATCTCGAACATGTGTTTTTGTCAATGCATCTAATGGACTCACCACATCAAATTCACCGGCCGCAATTAAGCCTTTGGGTACAACTTTTCTAAATCATCTGATATTCTCCCATTTGAATGCTGATTGGCAGTAACTAGTCGTGTTGGATCCCTTCGGTCATCTGCATTTGTACCGTTGTAAATCGTCGGGTTTGATAAAGTCTCACCCGCGACTGACCTCTATAGCGCAGTCTGTAAGAAGGTCTTAACTTGATTGTTTCTTCCATCCCTACCATTTCGAACGACTCCGTAATCAATGAGATCTAACGCATTGTCGTGTACAAGTTGGTTTTGCAGTAATAGCAACTAGGAGATCTGGTCAATCTCTAATGATAAGTATACAGCGTTTGGCAACCTTTTTCCTTGATTCTGTACATATTTCTCGTCTTCTCATTCCGTGGTGTTACATTCGACCAAAAGAATTCCAATTTTATTCGCTATTTTTTGCGCTTGTTCGATTTGATGCATTGACACAGCAGGTGAGATGCCTAAGATCGCAGTGCTCGTTTTCGGAAACACACGGTGTACAAGGTACACTACAAGCGAAGAATCGACACCACCCGAGAAGGCTACAATGCTCTGAGCCCAAGTACGATCATGCAACGGTAGTTGTTGCACATTGGCTTGACGAATTCGGTGCAGCAAAGCATCGATCGTAGCCGACAGCATGGAGTTAAGTACGACGAATCTAGACGTAAGGTTTGTCTGGTACGGTCTGAATTCAGCTCGCAATAAGTGAACCGCAGAGCCATTCAAAGGAGTGCTCTTGATTGGCTTGGAGGCAGCGGATATTCGACACCTTTTACACGCAGAATTATGGGAATGTATGTAGTCGCTGACGCTTGTCTGAATGTATCTGATCGCATTCTTACAGCATCAAGAATGGAAAAGTAGTAGTATTGCTCAATGGCCGCTTTGCTGGTCGTAAAGCCATCGTTGTGAAAGCGTTTGATGAAGGCGTTGGAGATCGCAAGTATGGATTCGCAATTGGTATGTCCATAACCTCGTCAATTCTTGAGTAGATCTAATTGCGAGTGCATAGTTGCTGGCATCGATCGATACCCTCGCAAAGTAACACGATCGATGGGCAAGAATAAGATCAAGAAGAAGTCGAAAATCAAGCCTTTCGTGAAATACGTCAATTACAACCACATGATGCCGACACGATACATTGTAGACATTGATCTGAAGAAGGTACTGGATGACGACGTAATGTCCAAGCCAGAATCTCGTGTGGAAACGCGCAAGACAATCAAAAAAGTCTTTGAAGAACGGTAAGCAAAAACATCATTCTCATATCGTTTTCTAATGTACTGGAATGCATCACAGATACTTGAACCAAGCTGATTGCTCATCGGAGAAGAAGGCAACTGGAGTTAGCTTTTTCTTCAAGAAACTTCGATTCTAGGCTCCCTCATCCAGATTTTCTGATAATATCCGCGCCATGAAAGAAAGTATCGAAACGTGAATCTGATTCTACGTCTGTGTACTATACATCCATCACTCTACTATACACGTATACAAAGGTATTCAACCAGCGTCTTTGTGGCCGTTACGCAACTGCCGACGATCGGAGCAATTCCACTCGCATTTTACGTCACCACCCGCTTGTTCAAAAGCGTCGCAAAATGACCGTTTTCGCAAGACTTTGAGGACATATAGCGACTCATAAGTCAGTCTTCGATGTCGCTCTTATGCGTACTAAGGCATTTTACCATTTGTGTTGTAGTATTATTTGCCAATCGCATTGTAGCTCTCACATTTGACGAATTCGCTCGAAATCTCACAAATAATGAACTCATTTTGACAGAACCGCTATTCGATATCGCTAGACTTGTGCTCAGCGACGTGTTTCCAGAGACAATCATTCCACCCGTACGGCTCTGGGATATCGCTAGACAATATGTACCCAATTCGCGCGGCTTTGTGCTGCCGCTGTTTTATGGGAATTCAGTTCTTGGGTTCTCGCTACTGATCGATTTCGAGCGTAAATTTGGGCTGAAGATACCTGTAGAAGTACCACATTGTGGAGATTTGGATATAGAAATTCAGGAGCAAATGATAGCACGCTTTCCTTCCGTTCGTGTGTATGATGTCTGCGATCTCGCAGCATTGGAACAATACAATGGCCACAAGATATTTTGTCGAAACGTAAAAGAATGCCATGATATTTTTCGCTCTTTTCTGATCGGTGTGCTGGCGGTTGTATACTCCACATTTGACGAGATCATGCTTTTAGACGCAGATACGCAGTACTTTAGCGATCCCACAGAGACATGGGAGCTGGAAGACGTGAAGGAGACTGGAGTGTTATTGTTCCGTGATCGAGTGGTCGAACCATACAAATTTTTGTTAGAGCTGACCGATCAGGGAAACCACGGATTGCGTCGGCTTCATCAATTTCTGGGGACGTTTGATCCACGCCCTTACCATTTCCTGGGTCATATCCCCACCAAGTCAGCACCTAAAGGGTGGGTCGCTAATGTGTCATCGACAGCCTTTCGCCATTACAAACCATCCAAGCTAGCGATGACAACACATGCATGGAATTTTCTTTCTGGCCACAATATCGACTCTTCGTTCGTTTTGTGGAAAAAGTCCAAGCAGCCACGAGCAACTACACTACTTGCTTCTTTTGTATCATTGAATGGAGTTCCTCCTCCACCTTCATATGGCGATAAAGAGTTCTTTTTCTTTGCTTGTGAGCTTGCGGAAACCGCGTACGCCGTTTCCAAATACGGCGCCGGAAGTATCACAAGTAATGATCCACTATCCAACAACACAGGTCTTTGCGGAGATGCACTTCACTATCTACCAGCTCGTCAATCTTCCCAGAATTGGTCTCTTTCCGCGAGCGATGGCGTTCCTTTTTACACCAATGGCGACTATATCAGTACATGGGATCCCAAACACGATAATCTGTTCCATTCCATGTCAACGCCAGGGAACTCGTATCCAAGCGCATTGAAGCGCCCATGGACGCATGTTGGGTGTCTACAGCATCGAGTCGTTGTAAATGCGTCAGAAGCAATGAAAAATGCGGTTGCAGAGCGAATAAGAGCTATGCGGGAGGTCCAGTTTGATTTGTTTGGACTCTGATTGCCACAAATGCAGCAATTTTGGATGGGTTGGATCAAAGTCTTTCTCGGTGAGGGAATTGAGGGATCAGCTTATTTTTGCATCATGGAGCTAAAACAGCGGGTTTTGTAGCATTCATAATGCTTTTGATGACGTAGATAGCTCTGTAGCGTATAAAATATTGATAGAATAAGCGCATTTTTTGGCGGTCGGAAGAGTTTAATTGTCTTGGAGCCCATTTCTAATCCGCTTTCTGATTGGTAGAATGTTCAAATCCCATCATCTGATTCGCTAATAAGATTTCAACCGACACGAAGATCGAAATCTTCAAAATGGAACGGATCTGGAATCATCCAGCGTTTCTTGGCGTCTTTGGTGACCCGTACTTGCGTCATACTGCATTGGAAAGAAGCGGATGCCCACTATCCTGTCACCAATCCATAAATCTCATTTGTGAGCTGCTTACAGCACGCGATCCAATAGATTCTGAAATGGACCTCTTATTAAACACTTTTCAGCAAGCCATTATTGACAATTCTCTCATCCCAAAGCTGAAATCCTGCAGCCAATGGATTCTTAAAGCACATAACGTGACGGATAGCATCAGTTTCACTCAATTTCTGCAAGATTGGCATACGTATATGCTTCAAATCGAGCCAGGAGATTCGATATTGATCCCGGCAGGATACAACCAGAAAGACCAGAAAAGTCATTTGATCTTTTTCGTGATACAACGTGTACACAAAAGCACCTCAAAAGGGAATTATCAATTGACAGTATGCAATAAAGGTCCAGGAGCCGATATGTATCATTCAATTCGCATCCCAGCGGATGGCGCGTGCGATAAGCTCAAAGTGAAGTCTTGCATCACAATTCAAAATATCACTGGAGAAAGAATGCTGAATCCGACATTTTGGGCATTGGTATTCTCTTTATGGATGAAAAGAGCTGCTTCAGAGTATCATCGAGTCGAGGTATTGTACGACGTGTTACTTCCTTGGCTTTCTGGCGATTCGCTGCTGCCAATCGACATCCAAGACCTGGATGATGGAAATTGTGAATTCCACAGTATCCAACGTAGTGATCTCGGCTATTTCACAAGCTTGATTGAAGCCATCCGATATCTTTGCCTGAAGGCTTCTCCCGACAAAACGATCTTCCAACCGGAAATGATCAAATTTGGATTGCTATTTCGCCTGCAAATTCAATTCGGTAAGAAATTGTTGCTCTCTCTGCAGAGCGCGAAGACTTCAACGGGAAATGTACCTCACACTGCGAGTTCAGACACTTTTCAGGTGCTTTACCACCTCACAATGATGGATTCGCTTCAGAAAAACCACACGTTGAACCCGGTGGATGGATCTTCACAGCGAATTGTCGCCTTATACTTTGCTGATTTCGCGTGCAAACAAGAAACAAATGAGTTGATCGCACTCAGTGAGAACTTAAACGCCAAGCAGAAGGACTTTATAGTGGTCGTAGTATCGTTGGATCCTGACCTGGCCGCGTTTCAGATACTCACAGTCTCCCTACCGGTCGAACGATGGTTTATTGTACCCTTTTCAGAGACACAAGCTCGTTTGAAGCTCGTGGAAATCCTTCAGGTTCGGAGGATACCATCAATCTTTTTCTTGGAAGAAGGTGAGCGTGGTGTCATCACGTCTCGAGGAGTGAGCATTCTCAAGATTGATCCCAAAGGAGAGCTTTATCCCTGGAAAGACGCAAGCTTGAAGCTCTTTACTGAGCCGATTTCGTGCTCGGAATTCGCTCTCGTTGAAATGGCGACACGGCAACTCGGGAAGAAAGCGGTGATGCAGCACGATTCAAAGAAACTGAGCTCAAAAGGACTGGAAATAGTATATCAACTCATTCAAGACATCGATAACGAGGTCAAAGAGCTTCGACAGCTTCCAACAGAGTCCGTTACTCCCAGAGCGAAAGACATGCAACACGACGGCGCCCTCTTCCGACTAGAGATTCCAGCCATAAACCACACCAACATCGAGTTACTAAGTCTTTCCACAGATGTGAACGCGTTTGCCGGTGACACCGACACAAGAGACCCCGAGGCCTCACAAAATGGTCTCGTCATTCCCAAACGGGTTGACTCCATTATGGTCGCTATCGGGTCTCTCGTACGGTGTAGAAAACTCTGCAAAAGCTTGATGGAGCGATCAATGGCGACCTCCTCCTCATCGAAGCTCGTCATACACCATCAGGTCATCCGGACGATCTCACAGCTCTTTATCGAAGCATTTCCTGTTCCAATTATGAAGAACGGAGTCGTCTCAAATGTATGGGGAGAGCTGTTGCCTCAAAAGCTCCAACTTTCGTGCCTTCGGCTCATTTCGGAGCTGATGATCACGTTCACTTACGCTTGGCAGTCGATCGAGCATCCAAGCCGCTCTTTCGATGCTGAGAGATCACTTACAGCTCTGTGCGGACTCGCCATCTTCGATGCAGTAGTGAGAACACCAGCACAAGATGACCCGATGATGCTTTCCTTGCTCCTTCAAGGCAAATTGCCTGGAAGCTGCTTTGTTTACGTGTTGGCGCATACGTTTTCTCGATCGAATATCTCAATTTTGAAGACAACAAACGCCATGGAGCTCGTTCAGCCGTCCTTTGCAGTCACACGTGGGAACGTATTGGCATACTTCGACGCGAATAACCAAAATCGGGAGGCGCCACGTCATCAGCTCTTTACGTATCACATGCAGGAAGACCTCATTGAGATGAAGAGGTACTCCTCGACGTTACAGTGCATTCGTGGATTGCTGGAGCATTATGGGATCTCTCTTATAAACCCCGACGACCCCAATCCGCAAAGCGAGATGGAAGCGTTGATAGAATGGTTTTGCTCCTCGACGCCTTTGTGCCCGGATATCGCACTCACAAGAGACTTTGTGCTGCTTGTAAAGTTTCTGGTGACTATGGAAACACGCGAGACAGAGCTTTTGCATCGACGTGTACCGCATCAAATGTGGCAAAACTGGCAGCTTACGCATACGGATGGAAGACAGGAACGCACAACTCGAAATAGGACGCGAGATTTTGAGTTTATTTTATCTCACGCTCTCAAGTGGAAAGTCTCAAACATCCGAGGTCAGGAGCAAGATATCGCGGATGTTCAAGTGCACATCTTTGGGGATCGAAAAATCTTGTTTGGAGAAGGTCTTTTGCTTCAGAGCCCAGCGGCAATTGCTCCATTGATGGCGAGTATCTCATCCAGAAACGTGCTCACAGACGTCATGGAAGACGATATTCTCTATGCAGAGACATTGCCGACATTCGATGGCACTCTCTCTATGGAAGAAGCCGAGTATCTATTGAGCTTCCTGACGGTTCCGTACACGCGAATTCCTCTGGTTCTCAGCTTTTTCGCTTCTGGAGATCGTTTCATGTATCTCTTCAACCGCAGGCTTCAGCGAGTGCTTTACGCGGTCCTTTTTGAGGTTGGAAATTGGGTCTATCATGAAGAAAAGGTCATTCAGAAGGTTCCTCTTCGAAAGTCATCGCTGTCGGTTCGAGAAGATGCGATTCAAAAGGCCTGGAATGCTTCCTTTCAGCATGAATGTTGTGAGGATCACCTCGGAACCAGGAATGCAGTCCTGTTGAACGAGCTGCTTCACGCGTCCAACGCGGTGTTGGGACCTATCGAGACGATATTGAAGGCCTCCCGAGAGCTCGGACGATGCTCCGTGTACTCTCCGGGCGCTTCGTTCGTCTTGTTTGTCATCAAACTATGTGCTGACATCACGCGATACACAAAGTTCGTGTTGGACGTTCTTATCAACACGAGCCAACTGGACCACTGGCTTCAAGTGCTGAGAGATTTCATGGCGGGTTTCGCGCTGGAAACGCTGGATATATGGCTCGAGGAGGCAGAATCAGAGCACGATATCTCCACTGCGTGCACAATTCATTCGTATCGAGCGGTATGCGTCTTCAATTCGCAGGCTGGAGAGCTCACAGACGATCGGATCGCTCAGCTTCTCGGATCCATCGCATACGTTCGCAATTGGCATCGCTTTGGCTCGCGTTCTGCAGAGGCAAATCCTTCCACAGAAAACTCTGAATTATCATCTCATGATCGCCTTGTTCGATGGCTACAAGCACACGGAGTCAGCACGGAGAGCATTCCGTCTGAATCCATGCAAAAGTATTCGGAAGGACGACCTCTCTTCCTCAAAATTGGACTCCGAACCGTTCCAGTTCCCAATTTTCGCTCTGAATCGGCCGAGAAAGGCTGCTCGAGTGTCCTCGAAGCTGAAATAATGCAATTGCTACAGGCGAATAGCCGCGATATTCTGGCGTATATGGACGCAATGGAACCTTTGGGATCGCAAATGCTTCTCGATAGAATCGTACGCGTCGCCTTACGTTCCACAGACACGACGCAATCGTGGTCCTGGCGTCCTGTGGATCTCATAAAGAGCCCGGGAAGGTATCGTTGTGAGCAAACGCACATTCAGATCGATCTCCAGACCGGAGAACTTATATGGAGACAAGATGCATTACGACCTGTGCCTGGTAGCATGACGCAAGACGAAGATTACAAGCAGCTTTTTGGTGATCGATCACTTCATTGCGGCGTGATTGGCCGTCAGGAGCATCGTTTCTGGGTCAATATCGTCGGAACGGAGTACGAGCTGTTGGAATGGGATGAACCAAGTGCTGTACAAGGTATTGGAGCACCGATTCCGTGTGAGAATCCGATAGGGGAAGACAGTGTTCAGCATCCAATGTACTGGGAATGTCTCGCTTGCACGTGCTCCAACTACAACGGCGATGAAGCGACCGCCAGCTGCCAGGTCTGCGGTACTCCTCGAAGTGTTCCAGTAAGTCAGAAGCCTGAAGCTTTGGGCTTTATATTCCTCGATGAAAAGTATTCCCGAGTGTTTGATCCTTTTGACGAAAAGATTGAGCCGCATGCACAGTGGATCCGTCGACTTTTACGCAAAACGAGTGAGATTTTGTACAAGGACAAAGGCTTCCCATTCCAACTGTTCGTCTCGGACGCAATGGACCCAAACTGCAGTGTCGTTCGTATGATCGCTTTTGATGAAGCACCACTTCAATCATCCGATTACTCAGCGTATCGAGACGCTCTTCCGACGTACAAAGAGCTCATTCTGTATCGCGTCTTTGAAGTTGTTCATATTTTCGCTTTGGTATCTCATGGTCGACGCGTTTATCGCCAGCAGATCTTCACTTTGGACACACGCATTTCATTGCACAGCTTTGACGCCAACAAGGATCAGAGGACCGATGTCTGCTTTCGAGCTTCAGCAGAGACGCTCGCGCGTTCGTGTCAGCCTTCAGGCGGAAGTTTGGCCATTCGACGATATAATGAGACACTTGGAGGAAGCGAGCAATTGATTCCTTCTCGGTTATTGCAGGGAATCGTACCGAGTGTGCTTCTGGAAGCGTTCACATTCTGGCTCGGCGATGATAACAAAGTGCGTGGTGAGCCCCTGGCCACCGATACGCAATGGTTTCGGTATCGCATCGAAGTGGATTGCGCTCGAAAAGCACTTATTCGGAAGCCTTTTTCCTCGTCCTTGTCGATGATATCGACAGAGACATCCCCGCTTCCGTCTGTTCCTCCACTTGCGAGGTGTAATGAGAGCAACGAGAGCCATGCCGACAATGTGATGGAGCTGATGGCAATGGGATTTTCCAACGCAGCGTGTCATCTTGCGCTCAAGGAGACCAGAAACAAGCTCGACGATGCGGCTCAATGGCTCTTGGCCGATGAAAATCGAGTCAAAGTCGTCGAGGCGGAATACAGTGATGAGATTTGTCGAGAAGAGGAGTCTACGGCTGTACTATTGAGCTTGGGCTTCTCAAAAGGCGCTGTGAAGTACGCACTCGACATCTTTGATCAAGATGCTTCACTATCGGCTGCGTGGCTCTCCGACCCCGACAATGAACCTGAGATCAAACGCGTGGGACAAAACGCTGACAAGGTCACTCTATCAGAGAGGAAGGAGCCATCCGAGAGGAAGAAGAAGAGCCCAAACAGCGAGCACATTGACGGAAAAAGTGCCAAAGCAACTGAAGAACAACTTTTCTATTTGAATCCATTGAACGTTCTCAATCACTCGGAAGACGATCGCGAGCTACTGCGTCTCATCTCGCTGGTGACGCGTTTGGAAGACCTCTCACATGTCCTCATATGGTGCCAGGGAACTCACATCAAATTCATTGAATTCCCACGACTCAAACTAAAGCTGTTTCCGCGAAAGGAGAAGGTCTTTGCAAGCGATTACGTGCGATTCTTCGTGAGTGAGCAGAGCGAATGGTTTGTGAGCAGCAAAACCTTCGATCTCAGCAACGATTCCGATCCTTTGGGTGCCGATACAGAGCATCAAAAGCTCTTGGAGTGGTCACGAATCTTCCCGGAAGCGATTTACATCGAGTCATTATCCAATGATCTCCACTTACTCTGTCCAAACTTTGACGTCTACCGCCCTTTGGTCATCCACGAACCCTTCTCGATCTCTGTGCTTTCGGATCGGAGCTCCAGAGGATGGCTACAGGCTATGGAATCGCGGTATTATCTGTATGACATCCATTCCAGTCACACATTCCTCCTCCCGCCTTCATTAAGCGCGTCATTATACCTGTCGCTACTGGCGATCTTGAGGCGGGAATACACCAAAGCGATGCAAATGATATCGACATGCACGATCGACACCGCAATGACAGCCGAAGAAGCTTGGGTCTTCTCGCAATTGAGTCGATGTGTGGATGACCGAGCTCCAAACGCGTGTGCCTATCGCCTCAAATTGACACTTGCGATCGGATCGGCCCACAGCGTTCCATGGGATGTGAATGAAGAACTGTACGATTACATTGTGACCCAAAAGCACGTGAGCGCGTTATGTCGCTTGTCTTTGAAGGAGGAAGCCGATCTGTTGGAAATCGCAACCGATCGACACGGAAGGTTTCAGCTTCTTGGAGCTCGGAAGGCGTATTGTGAAGCAAGTCTTGGTGGAGGCGTTCCACGAGTCTCGTACGCTCCGCTTCTGCGAGTGGGAGGTCTTCCTTGGGTGAGAATCCGCGCGTATAGCAAAGCTTATCTCCAGAAACACGGTCGAAAGGTGTCGATGGTGCGGTACATTCGGCCCAAAGCGGAGGCTCTGGAGCTTTTGTGGGAGAACAAATTGCTTCGCGATGAGGTCAATGGAAGTACTTGCAGTATGGGATTTCTGTATTTGTATGAGATTCTCTGTGGAGAGCTACCGATCAAAGGCGACGCGATATCGTTTGTGGATCTGATGACTCGCTTTTGGCATTTGAAGCTCTCTCGTTGGGGGCATTCGTCAACGGAAGTGGAAGAGCACGCGTCTTTGGCGATATCACAGCTCGCGATGATGATCACAGAACGCCGGGAAGCGTCTCAGCCGCTGAGCATTTGGCCTCAACTTCCAAGTGACACGGAATCGACTCGATGGCTGGCGACAGGTCTGAAGCTTTACTCGGAAACAGCTGAAACCTCTCCCGTTAAGGCGTTCTTCGACGCGGTTCACGCGACCATGGAATCGAATTTGGAGTCGGCATTTCATCAACGCACTATCACACGACTCCAAAGTGTTTCCACTCGCCTTTGTGGCCTGATGGAAACTCGCTCCATCAGAGTGAAAGGCTGCTCAGTGACTCGCTCGAGTTTCGATGCAAGTGACACATCCTGCGATTCCCTCACGTATACAGCGCAAGACCTGGATCCATTGCATCTATGTAGTGCTTCTGTGGAAGTGGAAACCTTTGTGGAAGTCTGCAACGATCACAACAAACTCTTTGACAAGCTCCCGTTTGATATTTCTGGTCATCCGGCCGCGAATACGAATACAGCTCGAGATTTGATCTCACGTTTGGATCAAGATATCGCCAATTACGCTTCGAGCATGCGTGATCGAGAGCAAGTCTTCTTTATCGGAGTCACTGCCGACGCATTGTCAACGCCCGACTTTGATTCAGCATGTCGAAGCGCCATTTCTCGACTGGATTCACTGCATGCGAAATGCCTCCAGATGGAAGCCCGGGATCAGCTACGAGTCGTTCGATCGATTCTCCAGCTGGAGACCATGGCCAACACTGTCGTCCCCGTCAGAGATCAGGCTCAGAAGGATAAACAAATCCGCTTTGCTCTTGAGAGAAGAAGCGGAATGTATCCATCTGTGACGTTTGATTTCCTCATTCCGCTTCTGATGGCTCAAGACGCGGCTTTGGATCTTTGTAAACGGAATCCGTTCTCTCCTTTTCAGTCTGAGGACTCCATGGAGCAATTGAGGCAGCAGTTGATCGATACGACTCTCTTGTGCGGTCGAATCGTTCACATGAGAAACATTGTCCGAGCTGTCAAGTCGTTGAAGGCTTTACTTACTTCCCAACAGATTTCACCGAATCGTAGCGACACACTGCAGCAAACGCTTCAGACTTCCAAGCAACTGGCCGCATTATTGACATCGACACGCTCCTACATGTACCCCCAAGAGCCGGGAGAATGGCGCTTTGATCCGAGGTTTCTCGTGTTTGAGTTTGTGTTCGACATCACACTCCGAAGACGTCAGGTCGAAATGATCGAGAGCTTTGTGAAGAGCCTGAGCGCCGGTCAATCTCGTGTCCAGCAGATGATCATGGGCGCTGGTAAAACGACTGTGGTGGGTCCACTTCTCACACTCATTCTCGCTTCCAGAGACCAGCTTGTGATCCACGTGATGCCGAGTGCATTGCTGGAGCAGACCCGTCGGGTCTTGAGGAAGCGCTTTGGCACAATCGTCTTTGGAAAGCGAGTTCTAACACTGGATTTCGATCGAAATGTGGCTCAGGATCCTCAGCGTATCCGTCAATTATGCCACAAGTTGTGTGAGGCTCAACGGGACACTGACGTCGTCTGTGCTTCACCCGAGTCGATCAAGTCGCTATATCTCAAGTTTATCGAGCTCTTACACTCTCTAGAAGCATCCAATGCGTCCAAGCTTTTCTCGGAAGCAACTCAGCATCGTTCTGTGCATCGCAAACGACTGCTTCGGACATTAGAGAGCCATTCGGAGATGGCGGATGGCTTACTTCCGATATTGCATCTGTGGAAATCGAGTGTGCTCATCATGGACGAAGTCGATGTCCTTCTGCATCCATTACGCTCCGAGCTGAATTTCCCACTTGGTGATACGTATCCGATCGATTTAGCGCCAATTCGATGGGAATTCCCGGTCTTCCTTTTGGATTGCGTTCTGGGGCCTTTGCACGAAGCGCATGAAGCGCTAGGAACGGAATTCGGGCAAGCTTTCGCGCAGCTGGAACACGTTATCGAGCATGGGTATGCATCTCACGCATTTCAGCGATTCCCACATTTGGTCTTGCTGGATGAAGACTTTTACATGGTCGAGATGGCTCCGCTTCTAGCTCAAATGACAGCTCGATGGCTCTCACAGCACAATTCTATAGGCTCTGTGTCATTCCCGCGGCTCTGCTGGTA
Source organism: Albugo laibachii (assembly GCA_902706625.1). Classification (NCBI taxonomy): domain Eukaryota; phylum Oomycota; class Peronosporomycetes; order Albuginales; family Albuginaceae; genus Albugo; species Albugo laibachii. The sequence goes on along the minus strand of CACSLJ010000229.1, from coordinate 12,142 downwards.
CCTCCAAGCCTCTCATCACGCCATATCCAAAGCCTCAGACGTTGACCTCTCAGAGGCTTCATTCAAACTTGTAAATTTCGCGAGGGAATGGATCCTCACCTTCCTTCCGCATGTGTTATCCAAGATCAATCGCGTCTCGTACGGCTTACTCGGAAGCTCCAACGAGCATCAGCGATCGTCTCGTCTTCTCCTGGCTGTCCCCTTTATCGGCAAAGACGTACCCAGCCGCTCTTCCGAGTTTGCTCATCCCGACATCCTCATCGGAATGACCATCTTGGCGTATCGATACGAAGGGCTCCGAATGTCCGATTTACTTGGACTTTTCTCGCAGCTCAAACACGACTTTAGTCGACAGGTAGGGCCCCACAACCAGCGAGAAGCAGCCAAAACCTTCCAGGCTTGGGTGCATCTCGGCCAAACACGCTTCCAATCTCACACACCGCCAAATGTGCTTCCACTCTCTCTATTCAACATGAACGACACAGCTCAGAGATTGCATTTGTTCTCGCTTGTGGCCAAACTCATCCCGGTCGTAAAGCAGTACCTCTGTCAGCAGGTCTTTCCCGCTTGCATCAAGTTCCAAAAGCTCAAGATATCGGCTTCCGGGTTCGAGTTGGGAGGAGCTTCGATTTTTGGGAAGCGCATTGGATTCTCCGGCACACCTTCCAACCTTCTTCCAATGGATTTAGGCGCTTGTTTGTATGAGCCGATGAGCGATGGAGGAATCTTCCACGCGCTCACCGACCCGGCAATCGTCACGATAGAGAAAAAGCGTAGCTGGTCCTCCATGAGCTTGCTGCTGGATGTGGCTCGAGCTGTGCCTCCATTCCATGCGCTCATTGACACGGGCGCATTGATCACTGGGTATGATAATGAGCAAGTGGCGAGGTTCCTACTGACTCACCTTCCAATGGAGATGGAAGGTGTGGCGTTTCTGGATCGAGAGGATCGTCCGATGATCCTCTTACGCGATCATTTCTCTCCATTGGCGTTGGATCAATGCAGTCAGAATCCTTCCAAGCGATTCACATTTTACGATCAGGTGCACACGACCGGGATGGATATCAGTCAGGCTGCGAATGCTCGAGCAGTGCTAACGCTCGGGAAGGATACAACGTTTCGCGACTTTGCTCAGGGAGCATATCGAATGCGTGGGATCACAATGGGCCAGACGATACATTTGTACTTGATTCCCGAGGTCGAACATCTCATTCGTCTGGAGCTTGAGACGATATCGATGGAGATGGATCTGATGTATGGGATCTCAGCGTGGCTACTGATCAATTCCATGCGTACGGAATCCATGCAATTTGTGCAATTATCCATCCAGGAACTTCACAACACGTGGAGAACGCGAGCTTTGCACGCGTTAATGGATGAGGTTCACAGAGCGTCTGCTGTGGGTCGATCGGATACAAACAATCGGATGAAGCGATTCCTCTTCACGCCGAAAATCGCTTTGGATAAAGGTGAGGATGAAAAGACCTCTTGCTCAGTGACGTGGCTTTGTGCCTGCGTCCATCCATTCCGTCAAGAGATTTCGTATCGCGTCCAAGGACACCTTCCACTTCGAAAGAGCTTTCCCGATACGATCAACGACCTCATTGAAAAACATTCGCAGTTTTTGACCCGGGAAGAGGATTGCGAACGCGTTCGAGCTGTTCAGGAGCGCTTCCACACGAAAGCGCCTGTGATCGGAATGGAAAACGGATATGCGGAATTGACCTCTCAGGTCGTTCATGAGAACCAAGTCGAAGCAGAGGAACAAGCTGAGCAACAGGTCGAGCAAGAAGAGCAGAAAATGAGTGCTTTCTCACGCGATGAAGAGCATCCGGTCTCTTGGAAAGTCAATCTATTGAATCAATTCCCAAGCGACTCTAAAGACACGCCATTCTATCGGTTATCGTCCTTTCAAGTGGAATCCCAGAGCCCCAATCTCCATTTCCCATCAAATTTACTGATCTCAAGCAATTTCTATCGACCTCAATGGATCGGACTCGGTGAACGTCGACTGAAAAATTGCAATTTTCTATTGCAATTTTCTCCTTTTTTGATCCGTGAGACCTATAAAGCAGCCGTCCACTACTTTTTCCATCAGCTTTCACTCGAAACCGCACATGATCCAAGTCGTATCGCAGTCCAATCGCTTCAGAAAGCAAAAGCTCTTTTCCAGCAACCTCAAATTCCGCCGTCGGAGCTATTGAATCGATGGCGTGCAATATGGTCTCAGCAGCCAATGTACCTTCTCATTGTATCTCTGGCGGAAGGAGAGACACTCCGACGGATTCTTCATCAGTGCCATCCAATTACCAGCTCCTGTTTTCTTCGGGTTTGTACGATGGACGGAAAAGCGATCGACGATGCGTGGGGCCTTTGGTGGATGAGGCTTTTTGACGAGGAAAATGGCGTTTTTGAGCGTCATGCGATGATGATACAATGTGCCAGGTTCTTCAATAATGAGGTGTATTATTCGACGGAGGAATTGGCGCTTTTACGGAAAGCATTGGATGTGAATTGCGTTCAGAATCGGCAAAAGTTCTTTGAAGATTGCATGAGTCGTCGACGTCGTGTGCGTCATTTGTGGGGTGATACGGCAGTGGCTAAAATATTTACCTCTATGAATGAATGGCATCTGATACATGGTCGAGCTCGACTTGAGCGCTTTACATGTGCGTTGCGTGAAAAAGAAGTGAAATTGAGCAAAGAAGGGTCCGGAAGGTGCGTTCCTGATCGCCCTGGGGGTTATTTGGTCGCGTCTTTGCGTCAGTATGAAGTGATTGATAGCGGGAAGATCAGTATGGAGTCGCTTTTAGCTTGTTTCCAGCAATTTCGCCTTGGATATTCACCTTTGGAACTTGATGAACTCGTTCAATTAATTAAAGCTTCAGTAAGTACGCCTAGGGACACCTTACTGTTTGTCCGCGATATTTGCGGACTTTTTAATATTTCAGCAAGCGAACTTGTACTTATCGACAAAGAAATCGAAACGTTACAGCAAAGCAAAAGTTCGTTCGACTCCACTCAAACACCCGAGTACCGTGACTCTCAAAATCACGATCCCATCGAATTCGAGCAATTATTGATGTGGCAATGCAGCAGTTGTACATGTTACAATCCAAACGAAGACGAATATTGTGAGGTATGCGATCTTGATCAGCAAGGACGGCGGAAAATCCCCACAGGAAAGTGGATTTGTGCTGGTGAGAATGGTGGATGTACCTTTTTCAACTCTATGGGTCATTTCTACTGCCAAGTTTGTCATCGAGCTCGATCGGATTTAAGCCCGCACTTTTAGTTCGTTATCTATCTTGCATTGATATCAGTTAACCTATTGCAAACCTAACCTACTCCTAACAACTTAACATAATAGTATCTGATACCGTGCTACAGTTATTATTGAATGGCGATGCAAATCGCAATTCCTTTAGATCTATCGGTGCCTTCTCGCGAGTTTGTGGCCGCCACAAACGACACGGATGGCATTCAACTTCACAATGGACTCGGTGGGTACACCTGTCATCACAAGACAGTCTTTCCTGCTGGTCGAGCGTTCCATCGTTACGTGAAGAACGCAAAACGTGGACGATCCATGAGCTGTGAGAGTGTGGATAAAAATCAGCATGCAAAAAACAAATTGAGACGCGAAGAAGAAAAGATTTTGAAGAAATACCGTAAATCTATTCGCAATAGAAACTTTTTGGAACTCACAATGTACGAGCAATTGGGTCTCGGGGACATTGGTTTTGATGCGACTGAAGAGGACATCAAAAAAGCGTATCATCGCGTCCTAATTGAACATCATCCAGACAAAACGGGGAAAACAGAAAACGATCCTAATTATCTGGCAGTGCAAACAGCATACACCACATTAATGGACCCTGCTAAAAAACGATCTTACGACTCACTTTGTGAATTTGACGAATGGATCCCATTGGGTACCGAAAAAATCATGCAGAACGAGAGTGATGGTAACGGGAAAGATTATTATACGCTGTACGGATCCGTATTCACTCAAAACGCACGTTTTTCGAAAACACAACCGGTACCATTACTTGGCGACGATAATACCGAACTTGAAGATGTGTACGCATTTTACGATTTCTGGCTAAAGTTCGATTCCTGGCGTGAATTCACACATGACGCAGAACACGACGTTGAAAGCGCTGAACATCGCGACCATAAGCGCTGGATGGCCAAGAAGAATGACGTGGTTGCCAAAAAGAAGAAGAAGAAAGAGTATGCACGTCTCGCAACGCTGGTGGATCGCGCTATGGCCAATGATCCTCGTATTCGACGTGCGAAGCGGGCGGAAAAGGATAAGAAACTTGCGGAGAAACGTCGTAAAGAGATGGAAGAACAACGAGTGATCGATCAGAAGAAACAAGCGGAAGAGGAAGCGGTTCGAATTGCACGTGAAGAAGAGGAGAAAGAGAAAGAATTACGAAAAAACGCGAAACTGAACAAAGAGAAACAAAAAAAACTTATCCGTAAAGTTAAGAAAACCTTTCGCGAACTTATGGCCATCGCATTTGAACGCGAATTGGAGTGTGCGATTGATTGTGTGCAAACGGAACATCTTTGTGATACATTGGAAATGGAAGAGCTTCAGCGACTTGTTAGTGCGCTGGGAGATTCAATCGATACGCTGAATGCATCTGCTTTATCACAAGTGACTGCCGCTTTGGATCGAGTCGGTCGAGCGTGAGTACCTTAATGCTTCAATAAAGTATCAAGGTGTTTGCAACAGTTGAGTGGAAAGTTGACTTGCTCGACTGTTTAACAAGATGACAACGTGTGCGTTGATTGGCTGTAGACTGCGTTTGATTGGCGTCAATGCAGTCAAACGGTGTGATTCTTTGTCGATGAAAAAGTGTTTTTCTTCACTTTTTGTAAGTTTCTATTAATTTTTAGGCGCTTGAAATACCTGTATCTTTGTATATGGGGAGGACGTCAGACCTTGCAGCGAGTCATTTGGATGGTTTATTACCTCTATAATATCATACTTTAAATCCGTCCTCACTTTGTAACTTTGACCGAATATTTGGAATGAAATCGAAGATGACGTTCATTATCCGATTTCACACTGCGGTGTCTCATGAGATTCCACTCGGCGCTACTGGTTTATTGTTTCGGTCGCGTGGGCGCATTGCACCTCCAAAAACGTATCGTGGATTCCAATGTTTGCTCGCTTTCGATCGACGAGCTATCATATATTGAGCCAATGAATTTCCGTCTTACTGCTTGTTATGATCCATTCCGAGGTCTGGAATCAGCCTGTATGAGTTTATGTAACTGTCGACACGCAATGAATGAGAATGTTACTCTTTGCACTAAATCGCTTTCCAATCAGAAATGTCAGTTTATCAAGTGTGGCAGTAACGATCCAACGCGCACCCAGCGTGATCTCATCGATGTAAATGATGATTCCGGTAGCCAGTCAACGTCAAAGAGTGAAATACCATGGGTATGTGTTGTGATAATCGTATCAGTCCTCTTCCTCTGCACCGTCCTCTATTTCGTGCATAATTGGCTTCGCAATGGACCGATTCGAGGAGACAATCATGAGGCGATTGAACATGCGCGTGCATCCATGATTTATGAAGAATTACAACCAGACACAAAACCGAAAGGTTGCGATCAAGATCGTCAGTCCATCTCTACCACAAATACTCGTCTTGATGGCAACGTGTCGGTGATATCTGGTTTGAGTGGAAAGCCACACCACGATTTGGGTCACTCCGTATTGACTCGGGAGCACCTGACCACACCAATTTACGACGATTTGGTGAGTTCCGACGTGAGGATGAGTAAAGAGAGGACGAGTATGGAGACGCCTTTATATAATAAATTACGCGCATCTATGGACTCACGGTTTTCAATAAAAGATACGCCAGTGAGAGCATCCGTAGAGTGCGAGACACCAAAAGAAAGCGGGCGATCGTCTCTTCACGACGTGTATGATATCAAGCAGCAGTGTCCTCGCTTTCAGAAAGTGTTTATGTGGTCGCGTAAAACATCCATTGAAGTCTAAGTCTTTCAAATCGTATAATACAATCATTCTCAAACTGCAAGTAAACAATTAACCGCCATGCGTAAAGGTCATTCAAACCCTACACCCATATCTCCTCCTATCTCCTATGTCCTGTGAGGACACGTCAAGTGTATACTGTGAGGATGTGTTCTATTGTGTGTCGCGAGGACACGTTCAAGTGTATACTGCGAGGTTACGTTGAGTGTGCACTCGAACGCGAGAATATTGAGCTTGTAATGTGCAGCTTTCCCAGCTCGCGTACTCTTCCTGCTACTGTATTTTTTATACCAGAGTACCCACTTCCAACTCACATGCCAACTGTCAAAAGAGTTGTAATCAACCGCACCATATCGACTCACACTTGTTCAATCATATACTCGCACTCCTCAAATGTCAAACGCAAAGAAAAAAATTGTAATCGGTGTCGTTTTAGTCGTTGCCATCGTTGCGGTCTCCCTAGGCGTAACACTAATTTCGAATAGCGCATCTACGAAATCAGGCACCGACTCCAATCCACCACCTGATTCCGGCACAAGCGCACTTACCGACGTACATAACGATCTGGATAGAGGCAAAAAACCATCTTCCAACTCTTCTCGCAATTCCTCTCCTTTCCCGATCACCGCATTAGCAATAGGAGATTTCGGTGTCACTGTCGATAAAGGAAGCTGCTGTTCCAATTACATTCGCCATGGCATCGACCTCTACAAAGACCAACGCGCCCAAACAAATATCGCATACTTAATGTCTATATCTGCAAAAAAACTAAACTGTCAGCTCATTATTGGTCATGGCGACAACTTTTATTACAACGGGATTGGTCAAGAACAGCTGTACCGTTTCGAGCAAACGTTTGAGCAAGTTTACAATCAAAAATCGCTATCGGGCATTCGATGGATCAATGTGATGGGAAACCACGATTACGGTGGTAGTGGGTATCTATGTGGCAAGAAGGATTTCAATTGGGAACCGTGTCAAACTGTGGATGAGACATTAAAAGCATTAAATCAGCGATTTCTCATGCAGAGCACATACAAAAGCCCGAATGAAGATCGATGGAAAATGCCTGCTCGATATTACAAAGAGCGACTCACAGATCCACAGTCGGGCTTGACTGTCGATATATTCAATGTGGATACGAATGCTGCCAATGTGCATGGTGCTCAGCAAGTGTGTTGTCAATGTTACGATTATATGGGAAAGAAGAAGAAAGGTGAGCGTGGGTACTTTCCATGCAGTACAGTGACTCGAGGACATGAGTATTGTTTTGGAGGGGATATCAAGTTATTTGACGCGTGTGTGGATCAGTTTGAAAAGTGGACACAAGAATCCCTCCAGCAATTAATAAAAGATGCGAAAACATCTGATGCGGATTATAAGCTCGTGAATTCGCATTATTCGCCTTATTTACATATGAATGACATTGGGATGAAGAAATGGCTGGATGCAGTGGAAATAGCGAAAATTCAGCTGTTTTTGTGTGGTCATACACATGGAGAAAGTCATGATTATAGATTGGGGACGCATTTTGTAGTGAATGGAGCAGGTGGTGGAATTCAGAGCGAATCGGTTGGAGATATTTCTGAGCCGGGAAAGAAGCTTGGTGTCTCTCCAATTTGGAGTGGAGACGGTATGCCTTATGCTTTTATGGAATTGTTATTTTCAAAGGCGATTTTGAGAATTCGGTTTATAAGTTTTGGAGATGACTGGAAATTCGAGAAAGATCGAACAATTCAAATGGAAAGTCAAAAAGTGATTCATTGTTGGGACATTCCTAAAGACGGGTCGAAAGGGAAAGCGTGTGATGCGTGAAATATCGGTATTAACTGATATGGAAGCGTACTTGGCTATGTACGGTGGTTCTTGGACGTAGGTTTGCTACGTTCGAGGGTTTTTGGGGCATGTGTCCTCCAGAAGATGACGCTTCCATCCCTTCTTTCCGGAAGGAGTAATGTCTTCATGACAGAGTGGACATCGGTTGGCTTGCTTGGGATGTGGTCGAGGTAGACAGTCTTCCATACTGACGTGTTTCTCGAAAAACTTGGAAGTGATTGCTTCGCCACACCGGGGGCATTCTCGATGATTGTTCTTCCGCTCACATTCCAATAGCAAGTGGTCGTTTAATGTCGCTATCTCAATCACTTGACCACATAGTTTGCATGGTGTGAGCATCGGACAAGATGCCCAAAAATGATGGTCCAATTCCTCGGAAGCGAATGTATCGGAATGATCACAAAATGGACAAGTGAGGTCATTTTCGGTGGAATGCTCGTCTTCACCTTCCTGGTCGTCTGGAATATGTTTGATTGATTTAATTGATGGTTTTTCTGGCGATTTCTCTGCATGTTTCGCTCCTTTGGCGGCGCGAAAGGCGGCATGGTATTCCTCTAATTGCTTGGGTCTCAGGACTTTCAAACAACTGTCAACGTCATCGCCAACGATCTACAGCGCCCCTTTTTAGCGAAACGTATTGTTAGAGAACAAGTGGGAACGTACCAGATACAGCGCGACCATGATTTCCTTTGCGAGCTCGCGTATGTCGCGTGATTGATGCACATAACAATTCGTCTCCTCCAAAAAAGCGGATATATTCTCAAAGGAATACTCTGATTCTGGAATCAGACTCAGTTTCTGAGTCTTGACATGTATTGTCAGTAATGTCAAAAGAACTTGACAGCGTCCCTGAAGCATTTTGACAGCGATACTTTTCTTGCTGCGTTTGAGAAGATGAGAAGCCACAAACGCCACGCCTACATTCTCAGTTGTAGCAAGTAGCACAAGACATTGTGCGGCTTCATCCCGTATTTTCGTCTGCGTAATACCGAGTTTATACACCAATTGCGCGGCTGTGTTCCCAAGCTAGCAACATAACAATTTTAGCCTCCCACTATCAAATATTACAAATGTACTCACAACGCGGCACAGTTGTTCTCGTCTTAAGTCCGACGCATGCGGCATCACTCTTTCCAGTAAACGAAAAGCGGAAATCGCAACTTGATTGATTCGATCGCCAATCCCGCTCTGCACCAATGTACAGCACACTTCTATGAGTTGCACTGTATTCCCTCCACTGCGTGCGATAAAGTCATCCAACTCCAGCGTTACTTTGCGAATCGCAGCATCTCGATGATTCCATACATTGCTGTAGTAACATCGTGTCAGATACGCTCCAAGAATCGCAATGAGATCGCCACTCTCTTTCCGTAAGGATGATGGGATCTCTTCTGGATCGGGAAGGTTCTCAGCGTCCATAATTCCTTTAAAATGAGGATTCTGAGTTGATGTATCGGTATCTTTGACATCCTCATCATCTTCGTCCTCGGAAGGCTCCAAATTGTAGGAGCCATTTGGCTTGGCGGATAAAGGACGATCCATATCTGCGACTTCTGATTGACCGTTGGGTGAAGGTATTCGGTTTCGGTGAGACACTTTGCTTCCTTTTGATGCTGGCTGACCATCTTTACTCGATCGAACTGAATGAGATACCTCCACTGGGAATGGATTCATAGGCGGTAGAATCGCTTCTTTTGCGTTGCTATTCGATGACGATGCTTCAAGTCGCACAATTTCATTCTTAAGTCGTTTGGCCAGATCGTAATCCTCATTCTCGACAGCTTCTTTCTTCTGTACTTCAAGCCTCGTCAGTTGAATTCCGATATTTTTCAAATGCTCTTCCATTTGTTTCAATCGTTTTGCCTGATCATAGTCTTCATCGGCTACAGCTTTTGATTTAGCAGCCTGAATCTCACGGATTCGCTGAGAGGTTTTTGCGTCAAATTGCATATCGGAAGCCTCATCTTTTCCTTTTGTCAAAGTGGCTGACGATAAGTTGGCTGAGAGAAGTGTCGGGCCAGATGCACGCAAGAATCTCTCCTGAGTCACCAGCTGGTCTCTTGTATGGTCACTATGTCCACGCGTACCACTTAGGTAGATCGCCATAATACCAACTTGACTGTACAGATTTCGCTCATTCATATAACAGGAATGTATACTAAATTTGAGATATTCCGCTTCCTGATCGATATGGACCATTTTCAGTTCTCTTGCCATAAAATTGCTCTCCACATTGGACTTGAGGGTAAAGTAACCAAGTCGATAGAAGAGGACATCTTCCAATGCGCAGTTTGAGGTTCCTTGACCCCAATACAGCTCGATTTTCGACGCGATGTGACTCTGATGCGATAAGAATTGGATCTGTATACTGAGTGTGAGTTATACAGGATATCAATACGCAAGGGATATAAAAACCTGCGTCACACGCGAGCTACCCCCATTCAGTCGTAAAATGAGCTCTTGCGGGTACTCGCAATTTCTAATGAATGAAAATCAGCATTTCTCATGTGCTCGTGGCGATTGACTCACTTTGGTGTCATAAATCCTTTGCAATGTGTTGTGTGACAGTTTAACTCATTGGCGACGTGATCTGGGTCTTCTCCAGAGCAGCCGATTGCCGTAAACTCTAGTTTCGTGATTGCTGCTTCCATTCGCGATCAATGGTCGTATACGCGCTGATGCATTGCGTCGTGCGCCTCCTTCGTGTATACGTGTATACTGCACAAAGAGAATTAAAACTTACCACGCCATAGAACATGTTACATAACACTCTAACCCTTAACTGTTCAACTCCGACAAAGGGAGGAATATGGCGACAAAACGCACTTCTAACGCGCAGTCTCTATCTGATTCCGGCTCCCATATTGCATCTGATTCTGATTCGGGATCAACAGGATCTCGTTCCCCCAGCGCCTCCGGCTCAATATCGAATTCTGTGAGCGGCTCTGAGAGCATCATACGCACGGGATCATCCAGTGGCACTGCATCCGATTCCAGCCTTAGTGGTAGCGCAAGCGGTTCACACAGTGAAAACTCTGTGGTACAAAGTGGTGCAAGCAGCTCTCAGGTGATATCTCGTCCGCCAAAAGCCAAACAGAAGAAGAAAAGTGTCACCTCAACACTCAAAAAAAAGGCTTCTGCTCCGAGGAAGAAAAAGGTGCTTACAGCTCTCGAAAACAAAGTCAAAGAAGAGAAGAATCACGACGCAGATGATGAATCCGACCTGAAACGAGGGGACAAAGTAAAAAAGCAGAGCAATGCGAACGCTTCATTAGGATCAGACGATGAGGAAGAGGAAGTAAGCTTTGGTACTGTTATTGCAAAACCAAAAACCAGTAGAAAAGTAGTGGAAGAGGACGAAGAAGATGAAGAATTGCAAGGTTTGACTGAAGTCGAGAAAGAAAAGCGTCTTCTGTGAGTACTTTGAGGATTTCACACTCAAATCTAACTTGAAATTTTTAGCGAGAAATATGAAGCCGATGAAAAACGACAGAAAGAAACGGAATTACGAAAGAGACTGAATGCGAGCTTGAAGGATGAAGCTCAGGCAAATGTCGAGGAAGAATGGAGTGAGGAAGAGGAAGGTGCTGTGGATACGATATCATCGCGTCGAGGAAGGAAGAAAGACAGCGATCGACGTAAGGAAGCGCTATCGAATCTCAAAGCCAATAAATCAAACCATCAGGCTGGATCGATGCTTCGGAATCGTTTGGGCAATGAATTCGATAGCGATGACTCGGAATTCGGTCGTGATGATTCCTGTCATGCTCTTGCTGAAAAACGTCGAAAGCGCCAAGAATTGCTGCATCGTCGGAATGGAGAGGATGGTGACAGCTTTAGCGATGAAATGGACGAATATCAACAATCCAACCAGCGATCCAAGAAGAAAATTGACACAAAAAGCGCCGAAAAAAGCGGCCAAAGTGAACATTTCGAGAGCAACATCTCCGTTGCTGTGACGGAACCGATCGTTGAGAAACCCGAAGATGTCTTACCTGCTGACTGGGGCCAAGCACATCGCTACTTGCTGAAACGGAGATCGTTTTTTGAAAAGTTTTTCTATGAGCCGTATTTCGACAATCTGGTGCGAGGCGTTTACGTTCGAATTCCAATCGGAGAAAAAGAGGGCGAGACAGTGTATCGCTTTTGTGAAGTGGTTCATGTGTGCAAGCTTCCTCGACCGTATAAGTTCGCTGGAGAAATGACGCAAAAGGGTATCACTTGTGCTTTTGGCAAGTCGAGGATCGAATGGCGCCTGAATGCGGTCTCGACGCATTC